>JAANSO010001605.1:0-16291 GCA_036507315.1 Lepidocyrtus fimetarius | reverse complement strand
GCGCCCACGTCAAAAGTTTTGCAACGACCATCTCTTGACAAAACAAAATCCATGGATTCTAATTGAATTGGATGCAAATGCAAGTTAACGGCACACGCAATTGCCAAGTTTGTCTCGCGTTTTTGCAAACTTTCGCAAGCCAAGTGGACTGCAACAATGCTTGAAGAGCAGGCCGACTCCGTAGCAATGCTTGGCCCCGTTGTCTGGAAAAAATGGGAGAGGCGGGCAGCCTCAGTTGCCAAAGAAGTTCCCATGTAAGCCCTAAGCTTGCTAACATCTTTAGTATGAAGTGCAAAATGTGTGTAATCGTAAATCCAAGACCCGACAAAAAACCCTGTGTTAGTTCCTTTCATGCTGTGAGGGTCAATCATAGCATCTTCAAGGGCCTCCCATGAAACCTCGTGCAAAAGCCTCTGCTGTGGGTCCATGCATTCCGCTTCTTTTGGGCTATACCCAAAAAATTTTGCGTCAAATTCATCAACTGGGAAGTCAAGAAAGCCGGCTTCAATGCTACGGTCACGGCATTTGTACAGTGATTGCTCCTTTGTCCAACGGAATGGGGGAAGGGGTTTAATTCCCTCTTTGCCATTCTCCAGTAAATTCCAGAACTCTTCCTCGTTGCTTCCTCCAGGAAGTCTGAAACTCATTCCGATTATAGCCACTGGCTCGTTTCTCGTTCCAGGTAATGAAGGTTGTCGCTAAATTTATTTAAAAGGATAATATCAAAAGGGAACCTACATACCTGCTATAACAGGATACCTGAAAATCTGTATTTACCTTTAATTTAAGTTTAGAAAGCTCCGAGTAAATCTCTAAACTTGTATTTACTGCAATCTACGTAAATTAATTTTTTACATATTTTTTTATCAACAATATTTATACTATTATAAAAGTTATGATTTGTTATATAAATCACCTCCTCTATTGGACCTGCATTAGCTGCAAGTTTTTTAATAGTCTCCAGCTCAGTATCTAATGGATGACGGCCAGAAAACACTACAATGGACGCATCCACGTTTAAACTTAATAAATAAAGTCAAGTTTTTAAGTAACCTTCATACTTAAATTGTTCCAAAAGTAACTATTTAGGTTTCTTACCTTTTCCCAGGATTTCCTTTTAAGTCTATTTTTAAATTGTAACGATCATCCAAAATTGAAACAGGTTTCAAATTGCTGTCCAGCCACAATCCAAACCATTGTGGAAAAGTACCTGAATAATTTATTTTAAAATATTCTAAATAATTATCGTATATTTTGCAAAATATAATGTAAAAAGCGAACCTTTATCATATTTTCCAACAAAATCAGCATCAGATGCACTTTTCTCCAAAGATCTAGCATGTTCCAAGTCGCTGGTGTAGAGAAACACAGAAAAATCAAATTCCCCCAGTTCATTCTTGCCAGCTGCAAAGGTTTCATATTTTTCAAAAATGTCGTCACAATTCCGCAAAATCTAAAACATTTCAAACAAGAATTTTATTTTAAAACTTCAACCCATTTCAAGGTGCGGAAATAATAGTGCAATAAATTACTTACGATGGATTCAGGAGAAAGATAGACACATTTTTTAAAAACCGTCAAGGAAAACGCATGCACTTTTACGTAATCTGCCAGAGAAACTCCATTCGGGGCCCATTCTTCAATAACTTGGACATGGTCAAAGTTGTCTTGTAATTGTTGCCTGCACAAACGCCCAAAATTTAGATTTTACCCTGTACTACATTTTTATTAACTTGATTAATAAAAAGTATGATTTAACCTAAGCTCCTTAGCCACATTTGTGGTAGTGAAGACAACAATCGGTTTTGAGCTGAATACTCGTCGCAGGGATCCAGCCAACACGATTGCTTTCTTCACCGCCTTGTCCTCAACCGCCAAAGTCACCCATGCCTGATTTCCCAAAACTTTTTTAAAAAGAAAATGTTTTTTTAAACTTAGTTTATTTAAGCTAACTTTTTTATTCATTTAGATTACCCATTTTCTAGGCGCTCCTATCCAAGGCTTTTACCAACTCGATTCAATCGATTTAACTTTAAAAAAAACTTTATAATGCTTTATTTGTTTGCTGAATAAAAGAACGAGAGATTCTAATGATACAAAACATTAGCAGAAAGAGAAAAAAGTGTTAGCTGCTTCAAAATGCAACTGCCGTAAAACTCAATGATTTTACTTTTATTTACGCAAATTTAACGCAGTTTTGGGAAACTTTGCAGCTTTAATAGAAAAACCTGGAATACATTGAGTTTATATCCCAGAAGATAAATTAAATCTGGATATTAAATTTTGGGGTTTGTTAGAACTTTCAATTGAAACAAGTTTGATTAGCATGTGCATTTTATCGCTTGACTTGAATAGTTTAATCTTTATTTTTAGGAAGGTTTGCCTTTTCGCAATCAATCTATGGGTACAATCAAATCATCTCCAAAACTCATAACAAATTTAACAATTTTTGCTTAAACTTGAATTTTTATTGCAACCTAGAATTTTCTCATGGAAAAACTTAAAATCCATATGATACGAGAAATCCAAACATTAAAATCAAATGACGAAAGAAATGTAATTTTATTAGCCTTTAAATCTACTTGTAAAATAATATTAGCGGCTTAAAAATAAATCTAAGCACAAGATAAATTATCACTTTGCCATTAATAGCGAATTATTGTTTTATTGGATTGATAACAATTGCAATTGTTAAAAAATCAGTAAAAATAAAAACTTATGTGAATTTAAACAAATAATTTTTGAATACTCGAATAATAAAAATATCTTGTAAAAAAAGTCTTAGTGTAAATTTTGATAAATAGCTGGGAAAATTTTATAATTAAGACCTACAATTTGATTAAGATTAGGTAATATATAGGTAAGTGGGGTTTAATGTTCAAAAATTACATTCCCCTTTATTACGTGATTAAAAAATGGAGCTTCAATAAAATTTCCAAACTTTATTATTTTTATTTAAGTTATATTAATTTACTATATCTTCTATACTACTCTATACCCCGTATTTTTCAATCTTTCCTAGATCCTTTGAAATGCCAAGAGTCCGCCAGTTTTTCTTTTTTTGTTTGAGGTTTTTGACTAATAAGTTTGTATAAGAAGTAAGGACCCAGCCTTCCAGTGACACTAATTAAAAGTATTGTTTAATGTCTGAGTATCTCCTTGAAGGTGCAACTTTGTAATTTGGAGAGATATCAGTACTACTGATACTGAGCAGCTATCTACTGATTCAGTAGATAGCTTTATTCGTCTCAAATTAGAATTCAATTTTATTCAAATTTTCCTTCACTTCAGACCCATTTATATTCCATAGGCCTTACAGATTTTTAATACTCCTGCTGCAGAGAATACTTTGATTAATTTGAAAGGAAAAATATCCATATTGAAGGTCATAATTACACATTGTTGTTCCGTAAATTTACGGTGGGCTCTTTATTTAGCTGGAAGGCTCTGCATTCCAACATTTAATTATCAATGTCAAAAATTAAATGTGGCAGATGATGTCATAGAGTAGTTTTTATGCTCAATTACTTGAAATATGATGCGACGCTAGGAGTTTTTCGGGACTTCACACAGACAGACAGACAGACAGACAGGAATAGAGCTTTATAATATAAGATATTCTCTGCGATAACATTGTTGTAATCCACTGGAACTTAGATTTTACCAGTAAGAATTTCTTTCATATTCAATCCAAATTCTTTAATGTCAATGGCTTAAGGCCTTCTTGTAAGGGTGCAATCGTTTGACAATAAACGCAATTATTATTATTATTATTATTATTATTATTGAATTTAACATGTGGGCTATATCTGGCCAGCTGGTTGACCGTTCCGTTGATCGAGAAATGCTGGCGGGTGGGAAGCTTCTCAATGAACCAGAATTTAGATGAAAACTCTGTCCGGGACAGACTGTCCCCCTTGCCATTCCAAGATAGCCAAGCTCTTCAATTTGTCTTACTTTAGAAAATAATGACAAAATCCAATTTGATGCTCAGGAATGTTCAACACACTCAGAACGTCTTTTGTGGTAAACTTATTTCCTGCTTAAGCCAGCTTACCTAGCTTAGCTAGTAAACCAACTTCGTAGTGAGTTTATACAATAATTAGATTTTAGTTATTCGTTGATACGCAATTAAATTTTAAAAGATAAATTTCAAATAAAACACGCAATCTTGTTTTTAATTTTCCAAAATAAATTATTGCTCTTTTTAGAGTTGGATATCATTTAATTCCCAGAGAACTATACAGCAAGATTTAATTAAAAAACTGATTTGCAAAAATGTTAATATAATTTCCCTCAGTTTGATCTAATCCAATTTACTATCTATTGTTTTCACAAGCCTGGACGTAAAAGAATTCTCATTTTTATCAAATTTATGCCAACATAAATAAAAGTAATAACACAATTCTGAATTTTTATTGCTACTTAAAATATTATTATACACTAAACCAAGATTAGCTTTTGTAAAAATTATTTTCAGCATTGGAATTGATACTTTTAGTTTGTTTTAAATAAGAAGGTTTCATTAAGAAATGATTAAAAAATTATTGTGTTCAAAAGTAGCAATAAAGTATACAAGAGAGCAACTAAAGAATATACATTACAAACTTTTTTTGACTTCGTTTTCGTGTGCGGGAATTGTTTAACTGTGGCTTATCTCTAAAAATAAAATGCTTTCTGTAGGAGAGCACTTCAAAGATAATTTTGCAAGGATCATGGCCGTTTTCTTTGCCGATATGCAAACGAATAGTGCGTAATAGAATGCTTAATAAAATTTCTGTGATTTTATGACCAGTTTGTTTTTCTAAAGCTGCAAAGGGTTGTTTTTTGGTTTTCAACATAGATAATATTCCAAACGAAAGCGAGTCAGTAGATTTTTAAAATGTCGCTTTTAATTTTCATGGGATAAGATCTTGTTAGTTTTGAGTAATGGATATTAAAACAACAATGGAGCATAATTCATTTGGATTCAATTTGTTAAAAAGTTTAAAAATCAAAGAAAAATTACTTTGCTCTTTTAATAAAATATACGCTAAAAATGTTGTAATGCTTGATAGCCTCAATTAGGCTAACTTAAAGCCAAATAAAATTGTACCATTGTAAATGAATGATTATGTTTAACAACGTTATTAATAAAAAATAGTTTTTTTTTAACTTTTCATTTATTAAAGACCGCAAAAGAACAGAGGTTAAAGTTGAGTAGATAATTAATACCATTTTATTTACTTAATATTTTAAAATTAGTAATTTGATTATATTTTTTCTTTGACAAGGTACTGCAGAGTAAATCTAAATTGAAAGAAAATTGTCTGAGATTTTAAGCTGTAGAATTCGCAATGCGCTGTGAATCTCATCATATGAAGTTAAATATTTAAATGAATGCCCTTTGAACTTCTAAATTATCATAATACTTCTTTACAAACCAAACTCTTCTAGTCCGTACTTTTTAAAGATGCCTTCTTTTTTGGCAAAGATTAAATCTCGATATATATATTCATCAGGTTTTTCTAAATTATTGTAAAATTCTGGTATTGATTGAAGAACATTTTGGCAATTAAAAAAAGTTTCATTTTTACTTCCACCGCCTAAAAGCCATTGTTTAATACACGGAACGTTGTTTGATATCACAACCATATTATTTTCCACTTGATCGTCATAAAGATCCTTGAAAATAACATACGGGGATTCAGAAACGGTTACAATCTCCCTTATTTTTTCAACAAACACTGGAAATTCAACAATCTCCACATTGTATCCAATTTTTTGTGCAATCTCCACAAACTGTTGTTCAACTCCTGGGCAATTATGCACAATGTTGTAAACACAATCATTGGAATTCTTGTCCAAAGCTATTTTAACGGCTGCTTCAGCACAAACGTCTACAGGAAGCGTTTGTAAAGGAACGGGGTTGTCGGCCATCATGCCAGTTTTTAAAATAAACAAAAAGCGTAGCATTAAATGATTATTTTTTAAAACAAAGTTTCCCGTCTTTGAATCCCCGATGATTGTCGGGAAGCGAAATATTTTCCCGGGAATGTTTCTTTCCTGCACGGCTTCCTTTATTAAAATTTCCCCAACAAATTTAGTTATTGGGTAGGCTAATGTCGTCAATTCGTCAAAATCATCAAGCAAAGGCCATTCTTCGGAAAGAACTCCAGATGAATTTAATTTTGTCGCTGTTAAAAGACTTCCGGAATGAAAAATGTGCTTTAATTTGTTTCCATGACAACAAAACTCTAACAAGTTTTTTACTCCGTCTACGTTAGTAGAGCGAACATCGTCCTTGAGTCCGCTTTCGGCAGTTTTTTCATAATTAGATAAATGGAGGACGTTTCCAGCACAATTAAAAACAGCGTCTACTTTGCAACTCAATTCTTCCCAGGTTTTTTCATCTAGGCCTAATCTAGCCTTTGCAATATTTCCACTAACGCATACGACTTTCTCCATCGGAATGTCTTTTAAAATGTCTCTCCCCCTCAAAACATTTTCCAGACGTTTATTAATCGACAGATTTTGAAAAGGACGTATAAGACAGATTACTTGAACAATTTGGGGTATCCTGGTCAATTCTTTTAAAATGTAAGGACCTAAGTTTCCAGTTGATCCTGTTAACAGAATGGTGTTAATTTCCGATACTGCAACTTTACCTTGTCCGTGTTGGCATTTAATATGTTCAGAAAGAAAACAGTCTTGTCTAATCAGCGTTTTTATTTCCTCATTTGAAAGTTGCTGACATTCTTCATCATTTCCTTCAATAATTTGGGTTAATTTATCAGAAAGAAGGTTTACTGTATTGGATTCACGAAGAGAATTTGGATTAACACTTACTCGACTACCAAATATTGACTGTAGAGAATTTTTAATTTCTACAAACATTAAGGAGTCAACGCCCATTTCACGAAAGTCTTGGTCCTCTGGTAAGATATCGGATTCCTCTAGTTTTAAAATATTGCGTAATATCATAGTCAAATAGGTCTTTACAACTTCAACTTTTTCATTAAATTTTTGCTTAGAATCGTATTTTTCCCAAAATTTTTCAGTTTTGAGAATGTTGGACACCGTTTTAGACCCTCCGTCCCAATACGTTTTGTCAATGTATGTTTCCAACCCGTGAATCAACTTGCTTACTTGGGGAAACGAGAGAATGTTTATTGCGCATGTTTGAGTTTTGTTTGATTTCAGCGCATATTCTAGTGCATTAATTCCTTGAACATTTGAAAAAGGCTTTACTCCAGGGAGTTTAACATCCGCGGCTAGACCAACTTGTCCCCAAGGACCCCAATTTACAACTGTGGCTGGAAGTCCAATGGAATGTCGGTAGTGAGCAAATACATCCAGGAAATTGTTCCCCGCTGCGTAATTACTTTGTCCAGGTGTTCCAAATATTGAAGACATGCTTGAAAAGAGAACAAAATGGTCTAATCTGATAGACCTAGTTAGCCTGTGTAAGTTCAACGTTCCATCTACTTTTGGCTTTAACGCAGTAGAAAAAGTATTCCAGTCTTGATTCTGAAATAAGTCATCTTTGAGCACTCCTGCACAATGCATGATACCTTTCAGAGCTGGAAAATTTAGCTCTTTAATTTTCACTTGCAGTAGCTCCTTGCACTGTTGGAAATCTGCAACGTCTAGTTGAACAGGTACAATTTTAGACCCCGATTTCCCATTGCATTCATCTATTTCCGTCTGCTTAGAATCGCTGATTAAGCTTCTTCCACATAATAAAATAAACTTTGCTCCATTTTCCACCATCCACTTGCAAACAACAAATCCAATCCCCCCAAGTCCACCAGTAATTAAATATGAGCTTTCTTTGTTAAAAAGTAAACTGTGCGGAACAATCTGTCCATGTGCTTCCTGTTTGAAATCCGGCATCACGCAAATTACTTTCCCGATGTGCTTTGTTTTTTGCAAAAAATCCAAAGCGTCCCTTATGCAGCCCCCGTCAAATCTTTGGTATGGCAACGGAGAAATACATTTATTTTCTAGAAAGCTCCTCAAATTCTGCAAAATACCTCTCCATTTTTCTTCATCCATTTTTGTTAAATCCACTATTGTGTATTTAACGTCTGGTCGTTTTCCCTTTACGATTTCCGGCTCCCAAATAGCCAACTTGCTTATTTCTACGAACCTAGCGTTTTTTCCACAAGCTTCTAAAGTTGCTTCTTTAAATCCCTCACTTGTCAAAGTATTAAGAACCACGTCAACTCCCTCACCATTCGTTAGTTTTAATATATTTTTTGAAAAATCCGTATTTCTTGAACTAAAAACGTACTTAACTCCAATTGATTTTAAATATTTTTGTTTTCGCGTACTCCCAGCTGTAGCAAATATTTTTGCCCCAACATGTTGACAAATTTGAACAGCACTTAGTCCAACTCCACCAGAAGCCGTGTGTATTAAAACGGTGTCTTTTTCTTTTATTTGAGCAATATTTATTAAACTATATTCTGTTGTTGCAAATGCTACTGGAAGAGTAGCCATCTCGCAGAAATCATAAGAGTCTGACATTGAAAGAATATTTGCTTCGTGTAATTTCACATGGCTGGGAAATGAATTCATGTTTAAGTTAATGCCAAAAACTTTATCGCCAATTTTCCATTTTGTAACATTATCCCCAATCCTTTCTACAACACCAGCAAAGTCAAAACCAATTCCATTGCTGTTCCTAAATTCCTCAGAGGGTTTCAAAACGTTGAAAACATCTCGAAAGTTTAAAGCTGTGGCTTTCACTCTTATCTCAACTTGTTCAAATTCTAAATTTGAGATTCCCAAAGGTATAAACTTCAAATCCGGTATTAAATTCGTACTTGGCAGTTCCAGCTGGAATCTACTCGATCCTGTTGGGAATTTCAACGGTGGTAAAGATAGTTTGGAAGAATGCAGTTTTGGAACGTGTTTTGTTTTGTTGTAAAAAGCCACTTGTTTTTCTCGATTTGGATACCAAATTTCGTAAAATATTTGCTCATTTAGAGAACCATTGAGATTCTCTTCTCTGTCAAAATCAATACATCGACAATTTATTCCAGTATTTTCATTTCCCCAAGATTTAATAAATCCCCAAATTGTACTTGTGTGAATGTCTACATAACTGCTTTTAAAAATGTTTGGAGAGCTAACGTTGCAAGTTAAAGCAATTACCCGAGGCGAAGACTGTTTAAGAGAATAAGTAGCTTTGGCTAAATTAAAGAAAGGTTGAAGAACCTCCTTTTGTGAGATATTTTTTTCAAGAGACCATGCGTATACGATTCCTTCTAAAATTCCTTCAAAATTCTTAAGCAACGCTTCAAAATCCGATCCTATTTCTTTTCGTAAAAAGCAGTTGCTTTCAGCAATTTTTAAATTATCTCCAGGTTTAACTACCGCAACATTCCTGTTGTTAACTGTGCTGATTTTTTCCTTAAGATATTCCGATATCTTGCAATTGTCCGCACTAAATAGCAACCAAACCTTTTTTTGAATAGAATTCTGGGGCAGTTTGAGATGTAAGCTTGTATTTTCTTTAATAGAACAAAGTAAAACGTGAAAATTATCCACACAGGTGAAAGTCCCAATTGGCTTGTACCCTACAGACTTAAGAACCGAAATCCAATTGGCCTCTGTCAGTACGCAATGCGCAGATCGCAAACTATAGTCTTCAAATCTCCAATACCCTTCTAAAATCCCAAAGATAAATGTTATTATTCTGTTTTCTTT
The DNA here is from genome assembly GCA_036507315.1 of Lepidocyrtus fimetarius. Lineage (NCBI taxonomy): Eukaryota > Metazoa > Arthropoda > Collembola > Entomobryomorpha > Entomobryidae > Lepidocyrtus > Lepidocyrtus fimetarius. The sequence goes on along the minus strand of JAANSO010001605.1, from coordinate 6,595 downwards.
GCATGCTTCGACAATATCAAGTCTTCCGTTAGGTTTCAATAAAGTTTTAATGTTTTCTAGTGACCCTTTAACATCTTTCGTGACGTGAATCACATCCGCAGCAATTACAAAATCGTAATATTCTGGAATAAATCCTTGACCAACTGGATCCTCTTCAATGTTAAATTTTTTAAATTTTAAGAATTTTCCCCATTTTTGGAATTTTTTCTCCGCTGTAGAAAAAAACACTGAGGAAATATCGGTGTATGTATATTCAAAATTAATTTCGTACTTTTCAACATATTCTAGAAAGTGCTTTGCATAATATCCCGTTCCAGCCCCAACTTCCAAAACTCGCATGATGGATTTCTCTCCCGAAGAAATTTCCACTTGCTTCCAGTGCTGAAGAAAAATTGACGTAGCTGATATAATACATTCTTCAAATCCAAAATACTTTCCGTATTCGTCGTAGAAATTTGAAACATCCGGATTTTCATTCGGTTCTGAGTTGTGCGGAAATAATAAACTAAGAGGGTTGGATGTTCCCGTTAGAATATGATTTAAATTCTCTCCTAGTGTTTGAATTAGCTGAACAGAATGAAATTTGCTCGTCAACATTGTAGATAACTTTGGAGTATTTAATTTAGCTGTAGTCTCCTCTAATGTGGGCAATGGCTTGATTTGCTTCCAAGTAAAGTTTTCTTTTTCAAAGTGTCCCTCCTCTTCTAAGACTTTAAGATAGTAAGCAAAAAGTTTACGGTATTTCTGGTCAATTTTAAGTTTTTTAAATACATCATCTTCTAAAAATTCATTGTTTTCCTGGACGTTATCCCAATTCAGTTTGTGGAAGGCTTGGACAATATTTAAGTAAGATATTTCAAATAAATCTTTGAAAGTTCCTCGCTGATCAGGATTAAGCTCCTTGAAAGAATCAAGGGGATTAATTTCAGAGTAAAAATTAGATGGGTTGCAGATTTTCAAATTTGCTCTATTATCCAATGGTCCAACTTGTGGCCGCCATATTTCTTCCCATAAGTCCGGCATTGTGCTTTTTTGCTGTTCTAGCAAAGCCTCAACCGCCGATACAGTTGTTTCCATAAATTCTACATTACTCAGTGACGCAAGTACATTGCCAGATCCGTCTAGTAAAACTGCTACGCATTCTGAGGTAGAACTGGTATCCATTTTGTTGGAATGGAGCTCATTGTTAATTAATTCTTCTTTTAAAAATGTATATGTGTAAAATTCACCCGTGGCTTCCTTTCCGTACCATATAAGCTTTCCGATTTGTACTGGAACGTACAACTTTTTGGATTGTTGTTCAGGCGAAAATCCAAGAAGTAAAATGGACTGTATGAGAGCGTCTAGAAGGACGGGGTGGATAATGTAGGAATATTGTCCAATCGTATCTAAAATGTTTTTAATTTTTGTATAAATCCCTTTTCCATCTTGACTTCTAACGCTTTTTTCAATACTTTGAAACATCGGACCAAAGTTTGCTCCAACAAAGGAAAACATTTTGTAAAATTCAATAATTTCAATATCGTTTGCTTCAAGTATGATATTTCTAGGGTCTTCAATACTTTTTATTAAACTGTCGATTTCTTCGGAAGATATTGCACGTGCAAAGTTGGCCTTGACGTGGGAAATCCAGGTTTTTGTTGATTCCAAATCTGACATTTGGGATACTTGCACAGAGTAAATATTTTCAGCTTGTGAGGCTTGCTTGAGCTCGTGTTTATATTCAACAACAATCTGAATTCTACAAGGCGTGTCAAGTTTTAATCCAAGCGGGGCTTCAATCTGGAAGTTTAAAACCTTAATAGGGTATACAGATTTTAGCTCAGAATTGTAAATGCTTTCCGAAGCAGCATATCCTGCAGCCAAGCACATTTCCAAAAATGCAGCCCCTGGGAACACGACCGTCTCCCCAAGAACATGGTCCTTAAGAAACTGTTGCGATTCTATACTAATTTGGTTTTCAAAAAGCTTTGCTGAACTAGCATTTAAAATCGGTATTCCAATCAAAGGATGAATGGGCTCTTGTTCCAAAGATGTAGATAGATCAGGCCAGTATTTTTTGCCAATAAAGGGGTAGGACGGAAGGGAATGAATTTTACGCAGGCCATAAAATTGATCAAATCCTTTCCAATCAATATTCACCCCGTTTAAATACAATTTTCCAACAGAATCAAGAATCACAGCCCAGTCAGATTCCTTCTTTTTAAGGGAAGGCAGGCAAAGTAAGTTCTTTGAAGAGTTTAACATAGTGAACGCGGATAAAACTGAATTTGGACCAATTTCAATAAAAATCTGGCATTCTAGTTCCAGAGCAGTTTTACTTGCTTCGAGGAAATTTACTTTTTCTCTGGTATGATCCACCCAGTACTTTTCATTCACATCTGTGTTTTCAATTAGCTTTCCACGCACTCCGGAGATGTAGCCGGAGGTGTCTCTAAATTTTAAATTGTTTGACCTGAGATTTTTTGCAATGTTTTCGTAAGGCTCAAGAATTGGTTCCATTTTACTTGAGTGGAAAGCATGCATTGATTCGAGCAAAACACAACGTAGGTTACATTTGTTTTTGCAAAAATCAGCAAATTGGATGACAATATCCGGGTCACCAGCAACGACGGTTTGCTCACTGGAGTTAATGGCTGCATACTCCAGCTTCTTATTTAAATCTTCATTGATAAACTCATTCATAGCTAAATTAACTTGATTTAGATCAGCAAAAATAGCAAGCATTTTCCCCGTTGGAAGACTATCCACTAGCAGACTTCGTTCTGCTACCAAAGTGATTGCATCTTCTACTGAAAGGAATCCAGCACAAACAGTTGCTGCAAATTCTCCCAAACTATGTCCTAAAACATAGTCTGGTTTTACTCCCCAACTCTGCCATAATTTAAACAGAGCATACTCCACGCAAAAAATTGAAGGTTGGCTGTACTTGGTTTGATGTATTAGTTTAGGGTTTCCTCCCCACATTGCTACTTTAACGTCAATTTTGTATTTTTCTTTTAAAATGTTAGCGCAAAAGTCAAAATGAATTTGGAAGAAAAGGCTTCCAGCATACAAGTCTCTGGCCATTCCTAAATATTGGGATCCTTGACCAGTGAAAAGAAAACAGATTTTAGGTGCTTTTTTAGACACCTCCTGTGTCAAATATTTTTGATTGGTTAGTAACTTTAAAGCGTTTGTTGTTGTATTAGCAATGAGGACGGATCTGTGGGAGAAATCTGCGCGTCCAATATTTGAAGAATGGCAAATATCCCCGAATGAGTCTTGAGAGTTTTCTAAGTACTCTTTGTACCGTTTTAATAAAATATCCATGGCTTCTTCTGTTTTTGTCGAAAGTTTTAAAATATTCAAAGGGCGTTTTGTTACCTCATTACTGAGAACGTTGGAAAAACATTGTAGTATTGGAGCTTCCTGTAAAATTACATGAACGTCTGATCCAGTTATTCCAAAGGAGCTTACTCCAGCCAGTCGTGGCTTGGTTTCTACTCTCCTCCACTCCTCTGCTGTTAAAGGTATTTTTGCCGGGATGGTGTCCAAGTTAATATCTGGATTTAGTTTCGAAAAGTTCCTGTGCATAGGGATCAGTTGGTAGTGGAGGGACAAAACTGTTTTAATAATTCCAGTGATTCCAGAGCAAGACTCAGTATGCCCCACGTTGGTTTTAACAGAGCCAATTATTAGAGGCTTTTGCCTTCTTGGGGTGAAGTAGCTCTTAGCAATTGCCGCTACTTCGATGGGGTCTCCAACAATTGTACCAGTTCCGTGTGTTTCCACGTAGGAGATATTTTCTGGCTCAGCACCGCCATCCATCAATGCCTCAGTCATTGCAAGAGACTCGCAGTGAACCGTTGGCGTCCCCATGCTTTTGCTGAGTCCTTCTTGAGCAACAGCAGATCCTTTTACTAGTGCCCAAATATTGTCGTTATCTCTTACCGCATCCGATAACCTTTTTAAAACAAGAACAGCACATCCTTCCGCTCTTGCAAATCCATCAGCTTTCTCACAAAACGTTTTGCAGTGCCCATCTACTGACACAACCATGGGCAAAGCATCTTTTTCAAACGGGTGAAGCAAAAGGTTTACCCCGCAAGCCAATGCCAGATTTGTCTCCTCAAGTTGCAGACTTTTGCAAGCTAAGTGAACAGCAACCATTGCTGAAGAACACCCACTTTCTGTTGCAATGCTCGGTCCAGTTATTTCCAAAAAATGGGAAATTCTTGCAGCTGAAGCTCCAATTGAGTTCCCCATGTACATCCGGAAATATTCACGGCTTCCTGATTTTATAAGAATGTCTTTATAGTCGTTCAACCAAGACCCGATGAATACTGACCCTAGGGTTCCTTTTAATATTTGTGGGTTTATGCAAGCATCCTCCAAAGCCTCCCAGACCAATTCGTGAAGAAGCCTGTGCTGCGGGTCCATCAATTGAAGTTCGTTTGGACTCACTCCAAAAAAATTCCCGTCAAAATCATCAATAGGCGTTGGAAGAAATCCGGCATTTGTGTTTTGAATATTCAGGCTGTGAAAGCAGCTTTCATTTCGACGCCAACGAAAACCCGGCGGAGCTGAAGTTCCGTCTTTTCCTGAATACAACAAATTCCAAAACTCCTGAAGATTGGTAGAGCTCGGGTGGCGACAGCTCATTCCAACAATGGCTATCGGCTCTTTCCCATACTTTGACACTGAGTCAAATGCCAATGATAGTAGCTTTGTTGAATCGGTATTATCTTCTGCAACTAACGGCTTTACATGTTTGAGGTAGATTTCATTCCGGTATTTTAAAATATTCTGGATTGTAAATAATATAATAAAGTTAGACAATTAAAACAATTAAATATTCTATTTAAACTAGGTATTTACCCTTTTCCATAATCCATATTCCTCAATTGACCCAGTTAACAGAAAATTGTCGCTCTTGTCATATTTCACGAGATTCACAAGAAAACAGTTATTTCTATAACAATTGTTTAAATCGTTTTCTCAAATGGATTAAAATATTTAGGTTTGGAATCAAACAGAAAGTTTTCATTTATTACCCAAAATAGAAATCCTCAGAATTAAAATGAGTGATGTGTTTATCAGATAAAAACATGCACTTCCCCACTTGTTTTCCTATCCAGTATTGCAAGTATTCTTTTAACCCTGTCAATTCATAAAATAAAACCTCATCCATTTACATACTCAGTGATCTTGTTGATCAGAAACTGCTTCGAATAAAATATTCTCACCGCCGATATGTTGCCTTTGTTTCAATTGATTTATCTCAGTTTCAATTCTCAAGAATGTTTCCGTTGATGGTTTAAAAATAAAAATTGAAGTGTCCAGATTTTCAAGAAAGAGAAGGTCTTGATTGGTATTTCCAAATTTTTCAAAAATGCAGTCAAAGTTGTTTAAAGCAAGCATTGTTGGGCAAATAAACATTGCTTTTTTAAAAGCTCGCGCCGCAGATATTGCAAACAGCTTAGCAAAATCCTTCAATTCCAAACCAAGCAGGTTTCTTTTTTCATCCATAAAAAAAGTAAAATCAAAGGCCAATTCCAGTTTATTTCTGAAATATAGAAAATAATTTTGAAATTAAAAATCTCTGATTTTTTAAATTTAAGCTTTACCGGAAACGTCTGCTTGCGTCAATTGTAGTAATAAGAGCTATTAGACGAGATGTTGCAACCCGTTTTAAAGAAAAACAAAGAACCAAAGCGTTTTGGATTTCGCTCTCCGAGAAAGCTGCTGTCACCCAGGCTTCCATTTTACCTAAATATTTAATCAGAAGAATTACATTCTGGGTAAATTCAATTATATTTGAATAGTTTTTAATTAATAAAATGAAAATTTATACCTCCCATCCTAACAAGAAAAGTTATTCCCTCGACAGCGTTCAAACAAGAAAATCTTTTTTTGTATTTTTTTATTTTATTGAATTATTTTTAAAAAAGTTTTATGCGTTAGAATTCTTTTAAAGAACAAATTTCTTCTAGCTGTAACCTTTCGAAGTTCCATTCTTTATATAAACCTTACTCAATTTATTCTTGTGATTGCTAATTTCCAACAACATTTTATCAGTTTCAAAATATAAGGGAAATTCCAACTGATAATTGTTGATTATTTCGGCCTAAACATAAAGAATTATCTAAAATTAGTTTCTAAATGCAAACAAAAAAGATTGATTTACGCAATAGGAATAAAAATTTACAACAAAATAATCATAAAAAAACTCAAAGCAAAAATATATGAGAATTTTTTTATCAATACAAAGATGCTGCGAACCAGATGGCCAAAATAAATTTGCTTTAAAGATTTATTTATCTGACTTTTGACGAAGTAATAGCTTTAGGGGTTTTATGTGTTTTCATGAGAAAAATCTTCAAGGCTGGCAAGGTCTCTACAAGCTATTCTGCAGCAGGATTTCGATCTCTATTTTATACTTATCGTTAACAACCACGCTACCAATATTAATCAACTCAACTCCAGTGTGTTAAAAACGAAAATTATTCTTACAAAATTAATCATTGTGGTTGATATGTGGATTTTATATTTTAGATGTCGTTTTAATCTTAAAAAATAAAATAGTTATTAAATCCCAAGTTTTATTCCTTTG
>JAANSO010001604.1:0-16293 GCA_036507315.1 Lepidocyrtus fimetarius | reverse complement strand
AATTCAATGCGGGAGGTTTTTACCTTTGTAACGGGATAATGATCATTGTGGCAAAGTTAGATCTTTTTTATACTCTGTCATTAGCAAAGGGCAAGTCAACCTGTAATCATCGTTACGCACTAACCTGCTTTCCTTTTGCAGGTACACAAATGAAGAATTGATGAAAAGTGGAAGAAAATTCTTTGATTTTTCATCATTATTAACAAAGATGGGAGAGAAGGGAAAACTTCTTTATTGCTGTTATTTTTTCCCTTTTTATTTGTTTAAAAATCAGCCGATTTCCATGAAGCCACTATTTCTTGTACTAAATAGCCGTGAGCTAAAGACTAGTGTCGGCTCTCTCTACACAAAACACAATTCTTATTTTCCAGGGAAAAGTTAAGATGAAAGACAAACAAGACGAAGGAGCAAAAATGACAACTCACAAATTTAACTTAAAATTGTTGTTGTTACTCCTCCAAAGAGCGTAATCCGTCAGACCGCACCGCTTGCAAAGACTCTTTGTTAAAAGAATTGCGTGTTGTTTGTTAGAGCTTGGACTTAAGCGCATTCCACAACATTCAGGTAATCATACTTTGATAATGAGAATGAAACGTATTATTGCAATCTCTCTCGTTAAAGAAAGGGGAATGGTAGTGGTGGACTGTATTATCATCGTAATAACTATCACCATGATCGTTATAGAGAATGTATATAGTTACACCACCACCATAGCGCACGGTGGTGGTAATCAATGGTAAAATGTAGAGAAGAAGTTAACAGGTTTTGTCATGTTTTTTCTAAAACTACATGTGCACATCTCTTTTCTTTTTCTGGAGTAGAATTTTTTTTTGAACAAAACCGATTTCAATTTCATCCAGCTATATGTATACCTAAGCTAACAATAAGCTAAACCATCTGTCACAAGGAATTATCATTGTATTCTCTAAGTAAACAAAGTTCTTACTAAAAGACGTGTCATTTTCTACTATTTCTTCTTACAATACTTTTCTGCTTTTCTATTTCTTAGAATGCGACAAACACTATTTTTCTTACCTGGTTATACTTTTTCCTTCTGTTTACTTCCGACTTTGTAGTTTTAGAAAAGAAGATTTTGAGATTTAAATGCTTCAAACTTAAAGAAAAACATAAATGCCACCTTTGCGACTGGAATTTTTATGATTTTTCGATAAAACATGTTTTGAAGAAAAAAGTGTTATTTTGGATAGTGTTTACCTGTGAATAAAAATCTTTGGAGTAAATATTTAAAAGATTTTTTCTTACATTCCCCCAAAAAATTAAAGAAGCCCTTTTCTAGCTCTTTACACATGATACCTCAACACACATGTCATTAAAACATGGCGGAATATTTCTTATTCAATATTTTCTAATAAATGTTGATATTTGAAGAAAGGTTCACTACTCTTTTCTCCCGTGTGGCATATGGGCAGCAGAAAGTTCCAAAAACACGGAAGCAAGTTGCATCTGCTCTTTTTCCTTGTCACATTGGATCCATGACATGCACCACAAACTCCTTGCTAGACTGCTGCTCCTGCTCCACTGTTTGCTAGACCTTATAAATGTGCATTCAAAGTTTAAAAAGCGATTAATAATTTGTCATCTTTGCTATTCATATCTTCATGGTAGATGATGGTCACTTTTTCCCCTTTTTTAATTTCAAGTTCATAAGGATCAAAGAAAAAGCTGTATTTTTGGGATAGAAACAATTGTCCCGGTATAAAGTAAGCTACACAGGCAGCATGTGTTCCGTCATCTCAACCCGTTTCATACATTCTTATGGAGAATTTGGTGGAGTGGCCACCACGAAATAAATGAACATGAGATGAGCATAGTGCACGGACCACACTTTTTCAGATCTTTATAGAGCGGAGTCAATTGATATCAGCTATCGCCTTACATGGTGCACGGTAGCAAAGACCAACAACAACAGAAATATCTCAAGTAAAATAGTAAATGAATGAAGTTGATGTAGACAATAGCTTCGTGTATATATTTTTCTCGGGATAATGAAAAAAGATGGAAATCAGATAATCTGACAATGTCAATGCTACAAACGTAGCATTGTGTCTCATCTTCTCTGAGTTCATTCAGCGTACAAAACACGAATGAAAAAGGAGGCAGAGTGTAAAATAAAAGTGTAAGTGTACTCATTCTTCAATTTCTGGCATCCGTTCAAAATCGTAGAAAAAGTTTTCGCCTTTAACAAGCAAGTGTTGTCCGTATGTGCTCCGATAAGTTTCGACACGTGCCTTATCAACACAGGCACACCGAACTAGTAGCCTAAACCAATAGTCTGAGCACGGAGGAACTAAGCCTAAATTACATGCAACAATCATCATCTTGAAAAAAAGTAAAAGTAAACTATATATGGACAGATATGATATGGTTGATGATGTTTGGGTGAGCAAATTGGACTTCATTTTGATTCAATCTGATAACATAAAAGATCTTTTTCCCTCTTAAGTAAATACTTGTGTTGTTAAAGGGAGGAAAAGTGAGATGGAGGAAAATGAATGTATTCCCAAAGCGCAAATGAAATAGTAACATTGAATGCAGACACGTTTCCGGGTAATATTCTTCCATTTTCTTTCTTTTTGGTGTAAGAAACCATTCTGGCGCGCGACAAAAGGGAGAGAGCCGATGACAAGATTTTCTTCTGCCACTCTAAATTTTTATGCTAATTTAGTTCTCATTCAGTTACCTACTCTTTTTCATTTTATATTGCTCTCCAGTTGCAGTTGTAAATTGAAATAAAATAAAAGTTTCAAGAAACTTGAGATCTTTTTTCCTGTATTCAATCAACTTTTTTTTCTAGTAACCATTCCATAAAGCACAACTCGTTCGATTCTAATCCAAGTTTGGAGACGAGTGGCAGACAAAAGTAATCATCGACGTATTAAAAACTAGCGATATCAATCCAGCAATAATGAGTCAATTCGTGTGCGGGAAGTGGAAGAACTGGGACCACCTTACCCCTTCTCTCTTTAATTCCAGTACGCACACAAAAGTCTAGGCAACTTTCTCGCATTTGATAAAAACTTTGAAGATTATTAAGATAAGCTATCATTCACATCATCACTTCTACCACCCTAAAATATTTTTATTGCTTTTTGATATATAAATTCATTTTGTTTCCATTGCTTTTGTACACACCTCCGAGAGGGGCACAATTGCCGGTGAAATTGAAACGTAAAGAGCAATTAGCTACGCCGAAACAGTTACAAGAAAAAGTTGAATGGAGCAATAGCAGCGCAGTAATCATCCATGCAGGAGAGTCATCAGAAAAATCAAAGCCCTACTAATTCCGCTGAAGAAAATGCATAAGCAATAAGCTTCCATCCATGCAATTTATTCTGTTCATGAACAAGTTAAGTTGAGCCTTCCACTTGGATGCATTCCATTCTTTAGCGGTGGAACAGGAGAAAAGAAAAGCGACAGCGATATAGTCATATTACAGTTGCAACTGCAGCACTTTAAAAACTCTTGGTCGGTGTTTTACCCACCAATCTTCCGCTTGAAACGAGCAAGAAAAGAGTTGAGATTTTGAAAAAGTCTGAAATCCACTTTTTAATTCGATTCAGAATAAAAAAGTTTTTGAAATGGAGTAAAAATGAGAAAGGTATAAAAAGAATGTTTTCTTCAGTCGTCTCATTTCTTTCATGATTTTGAATAGGAAAATGATATTCATCCCGTCTCGTCTTAACAACAACACTGCATTATTGCAGGAGCTCACTTCGTCATTTCTTTTGAATAACGCACAATCCATAAATACTCAAAAAACTTCGACAATTTTACGCATTCAACATCAAATCAAATTAAGCCAAGTATGGGCCTTTCTCTTCTTTCTTCTCATTCAGTTTACCTCTCTCTTTTTGTCGGCATCGAATTAAATTAAACACTTTCCTACTCACGCCGCAATTCTATTGAAAAAATATTTTTAAGCTGATTTTTTACCACTTGGTTTACTTGGTTGCGGCGACCGGTAGCATATAAAAAAGTAGTCACTCCACTTCTATTCATTGATTCAATGAAGACGTCATCTTCATCATTGTTCGGGTGGTCTCTTTTTTGCCATCATCGTAATCATTGCCGCTTTCATATACAATGGCATGAATTCCATTGAAAATACCTGAATAATCATGTATTACAGATGACTCCCACACCATCATAAATCCACTCCTTGCCTTTATTATCCTCCTCATCCCATAAATAATCATAAAAATATTCAGAAAAAATTAACTAAAGTGAGTCAGTCACTACTGAAAATCAGTTAACCTTAAAAACTTGTAACAGTGTCTCGTTTCTCTTTAACATAATTTCTCTTCTTAATCTTATTCACCAAATCTAACTGTAACTCTCTGACTCTTCAAGTTCTTCAGGAAATTCTTTACTGTCCTGATATTTTCATTTACATCTTCATTTGTTTCGTTTAAAATTTCATGCCATTTGGGGAAAACAAAGAGTAGGTAAATATTATCATGACATGACAAAAGGTCATATAAATCTTTTAATTTTTACTCAGATAAAGAAATGGATACACTGACACATGTGCATATTAACGCTGTACTGTGAAGAAGCTGTTTTTCTTCAGTGGCAAATAAGGAGGCATAGATTGTCAGTCATCTCGTAATGTGATAATCACCGCCATTGCACATTAAAATGAATACTTTTCTTTCTTTTTACCTTTTTAATAGTTTCAATTTACTTCCTTTTCTCTTTTTAAAGGAGCAACAGATGCTGAACGGAAGCTCATTCTGTCATTTCTTTTCGATATTTACATTCATTTTATTTTATTCCTTAAGGTATACTTTTTAATGCTTCTTGTGCGATATGAAATGAAAACTATGTGCATTTGACCAGTTTTTATCCTCCTTCCTTTAATTTTCTTTTACTCCACCGCAGTAATAGTAGGAAGAGCTTGGATGTTGACGTTGATAGCACAAGCAATGATGATAATGAGAGGATGGGATGAAGGAAAAAGAATACCGATTGTAGGGATATTCCTAAAAATATTCTCTATTTTAAGTATTGAATGTGTGCACGCAGCCATATAAGTTTGCATTAAAATAGAAGTTTTTAAAAGCACGCAAATGTCAGGGGCAAATTATTATTATGCCTGACAAAAAAACACGGAAAAGGAAGATGCACACATTTCATTGAATAAACTACACAATTCTTTTTTTTCTTGTAAGATGATGAGGAGCAACACTCGAAGAAGAAAATGAAGGGCTCTTTATCCAGCATTCCTAAAGGAAAGGTGGTGAGGAGAGGAGGAGGAGGGATGAAAGGACAGGAAGCATAAGGTCCACAGAAAATAAGAGCAAACAAGGAAGAATACGAAAATTTTCGAGTTTTTATTTACTTGTAAATGTTATTGAGAGAAAAAAACAGTTGGCCTTTTAATAGACAAAATTGTTGAGGATTGAAAGAAGAGGTCTAAATATATCAACAGCAATAAGAATCATAATGAAGGAGTGGAGTGGTGGTGGGGATTGTTTGTTGATACACACATGCTACATACGTATCGCTGTGATCACCTTTCTTTAACGAAACCCCACTGACACATCACTCAAAAATTGTATTGGCCACGTGTGCAATGCAACAAATCATTCATTCTCTGATCAATTGGATCGAACGAGTAAGAATTATATCTGGAGCATAAGAAGGAGTTTCAATAAGACTAGTAATTGTTCAGAGTAATAATGAAAGATGATGAGCTTTACTTGAGACCGATTTCCTCTTGTTCACACCTTGTCAATTTCTAAACGTTTGTATAGCACAAGATATCGATAAACCCGGTGCTTTTTCGATTTGAAAAATGAGCCAAGTTCATCATTTTTATTAAGCAGCCATATGTCACGTATAATTTCCCCGCAAAACCAAAAAATAACCCCAAAACTAGTAATTACGGGATCAATGCATCTATTGATTTTAAAGCTGGCTTACCAGTAATTACAAGGCGTATAAAAAACCGTGGCAAAACTAAACCTCCTCTGGCCAACTGCAATGTAACGGTGTAACAAAGGTTAGACAACAATGTTCAAAAATGTTCTTTTTCAAGCATTGAGTAATGAGTTGGTCTAATTTAGTAATTAGCAGCGCTGTGGTGAATTTTTAAGGATTCCTTAAACCTTTGTCTCAATAAACAAAAAATAACAACAAAAAATAAATGCAAATGCGATATTCCATGCGACCCGGAAAATTAATTTGCAAGTATTAATTAGATGAAAGAGAATTAGGTAATAATTATTCTGTCTCTCAGACATAGGCATTTTATTTACTGCAGGTATTTATAGACAAGAAAATCCCTGAAAATGCATAAATACGCCGCATAGGTACTTGACCAGCATCAGATTGCTATGTTCAGCTAATTTTCAATGCAAATCGACAAAAACACGAAAAGAAAAACTTTCCTATGTTTATGTTTATGTTAGGGTAGGATATAATCTACTGCTCATTTCCTTGTTTTTGTTTGCATAATTGAATTATATTGTTAAATGTCATCATAGAAGACTGAAAAAGCAGCTAGACTGCATGCACAGTTTGTAATTATTCATACAAAGATATCTAAAATTTACTATTATAATATCCCATACATAATTACAACATTCATTATAAAAAACCCGGCTACTTTTCTACTATATTACATCATGAATTTTCCATGAAGCCTAACAAAATATAGTTAGATAAGTATAGAAACCTGAGAGTTTGCTGCAAAATAAAACGATTTTTATTAGTTCCATGTCATTTCCTCTTCTTCTTTAACTTCATTCACAGACAAAGACACAAAGGCTTAGTGACTTTGTCTGCGGAAGGAACAATTGCTACTTTCTGCTTTCATCATCATCAGCAACAACTCGCCGAAAAATGAGTAACGATCCCGTAAGGACTATGCAAAGTTTGCCCCGGCAGCAAAAAAAGTATTTCCAGGTTTTGTCATAAACAAAATCACAAAGGCAGGTCATTATTAAAAGAAATAACTCAACAGCGAAGAGTTTTTTCTCAAGATTTTTTCTAAAGATTAGTTCAACATTGTTAAGATTTAAACTTTTTTGCTAAAATTATACCGTTAAATAATTTAAGTAGGTATATGTAAAAAGGAGAGCATTACATGACTAACTTTACCCTTTTCATCTGTCACCTTGAGGTACAACCTACTCCACACTTGAACTGATTGAAGGTAGCAAAAATGCTAGTTTTTAACACATAAAAATTCAAACTCTCGGTGTGCAATAAAAGACAAGTTGAAGTGATGATGGAATGAGCCCAGGAAAAAAGTTATACATCACAAGTGAAGAAAGTCTTTGGACTAAAAACATGAATTGGGTGGTTTCCTTACTGAAAAGGAAAAAAATCATCCATTTTGTTTTTCTTGATATCTCTGCTGATATCTACGTCCATTTTTTACAATTCGACCACCAAATTCGTAACCAAGCCAAGCCATGCTACATTTTTAGTGTTTTATGCAATGCAAGGTAATTTTTTGTTCTTGGTTGCATTTTTTGCTAAAATTGTAGCAATATGCAAATGAATTGCTTTATTACCAGGTTGGATTGATCTAAGGAAATACCTACTTACATCATTACACTGGTTTTATACCCACCCTCCATTCCATCACAACACCAACCGGGACAATAATAAAAATGAAGGGTGACATTGACATTATTACTCACTTTTTCATTCTATAAATCCTTGTGTTTTAAATTTTAAAACCTCTGTATTTCTAAGAAAAGTTCACAATTTCTGATTAGAAGCTTAAATACTGAATTCAGAACGGCTTTCATCATTCAGAAGAAAAAGTTCAAAGTGAGTTGATGTGAGCAGCAGTTGAAATGGGGAGTTACAGAGAGATAGTATCAAGTAATTGCTTTTCTCAGGCTTCTCTCTCTCCCTCTAGCAAGAAGCTTTGCCAACACTTATTTCTTCCCATAAACTCCTTTCATATGCCGGTGCAAAATAAATGAAAACATATACAAAAATATGTAAAAGTTGTTGAACACGTCGCAATTAGGACCAAGTCTAAGAATTTATAAAATTTTATATAAATACACCTCGTCAGTTCACATCACACCACCTAAAAGTCAACCAACGTCACCGGCACAAATAATGCCGATCAATTGATCATTCTTATTTTAAATCCGTGCACATTTGTCGCTAAACATAAATCTTTATACATTTTATTGATAAAGAATGAAAGAGAAAAGAAAGGTTTTATGTCAACCAACGTCACCAGCACAAATAATGCCGATCAATTGATCATTCTTATTTTAAATCCGTGCACATTTGTCGCTAAACATAAATCTTTATACATTTTATTGATAAAGAATGAAAGAGAAAAGAAAGGTTTTACGTAACATGGTAAATTCTTTCATTACTATTATTATTGTTAACGTATTACCTTTTAGCGTTTTTCGTGTCATTCATGTCTCTTGATAAATCTTATCTTTTTAACAAGCTCAGCCAACAAACAAAAGCTCTTGTAGAGGGGTTGCCATTGTAAAAAAAAATATGCATGCGAGTTCCATTTAAACTGAAAAATCCACTTTGTTTTCCCAAAAGTAGTGGAGAAGGTAAAAAACAATAGAAAAAAGTCAGACTTTATTCCCTAAAAAAGTTGTGGAGATAAGCGTAAAATGTTTTTTCTGTGTCGGTTCCCTCTCATTCGCGCATGTTCTATTTTATATATCAACTCCTATTTAAAAACTTACCAAATAAAGAATCAATTTAATGACTCAGATTTTACAAAAAACGTTGTTCTTTTAAATGGCTTGTGTTTGTTTAGTCAAAAGAGAGGCAATTGCACGATCACGTAAAAAGTTTGAGAACAACCACCTTCAAAAATCACCAGACTAATGACACTGTTCAACTTTTTGAAATTAATTTATTCCGTTTAGACGACCACCTTGTTTTAATAGGTGTACATGAACAAACACTTTCTGTCCAGAGGAAATTTCACCGCAAGGTTTCAAGATGCAAAAGTTTTATTTAAAGATATGTAAAAAAAAATGCGAAAGCTTCACAATCAGCGATCCATTAATCTATTTTAAATGTAGATTAACTAAAAAATTTCCACTACTCACTACAACATGGGGATAGGCAGGTTAAGGTAGTAGTCGTCTAGTCGCATGGCAAATAATCAAATGAAATTGCGAATACCAAAAGTTTTTAAAGGATTTCGTTAGTCGTTTTGGGAATAGTCTATATCTAGGCTGCGGGAATGACTCAACTGACTATTTGAAAAGTCAGACTGATACAGTTTTTCTCACGGTTTTGTCCTTTTGCTAACCAGAAAGACTTTCAAAAATAAACTTTAAGATCTTTAAAGAGAATAGACAACTTTGTGTTCTTGTGATTGTAACGATAGTCGTGATGATCCCACTGAAAAGCCCAATTGCAAGAAAAACGCAGTAGAGGAAAGAGCCAAAACCGTGTGTTCATTATTGAATTTTAAAACTAGGATTTGGAGACAGTCTTGTAATGTCCCACATATGTTATTTCTAGTTTATCTCTTTGACTTTCATCCACTTGAAAAAGATCTAGGATACTGCCAAATTAGATTGGGAAAGAGATGAGAGCACCCACTTGACTCTTAAAACCTTAGATGAGCCATGGATATTCCCTAACCAGAACAACATCAAAAGCAAGAAGTAAGGTGTAGTAGATCCATGCTAAAAACTTACCCTTGATGTAAAGCAAACTCACGAAAATGTTAAAACATCCCTTTTGCCAAAACGCAAAGAGTCCAACTTTTGAGCATGAATGAAGCTGTCTTAAAAGCTTTATGAAATGAGAAGATTACTTTATGATCATCCGACGACATGAACTTGTCTACTACATTTTCTGAAGCAAAGGCGAAATACACGGAAGCCGCAACAAATCCACAGTTTGCTATTTGATCTTTTCTCTTTCCACAAAATCGTATCAGTCAAATAAGATAAACTTTTCCTGGCAAAACATTCTTTTAAATTGTATTAGAATAGCCATGCATAAAGTTTGTTTTACCAAATCAATTTGCTAGAGCTTTCTAGAAGTTCAACTAACCGATCGTCAGTCATCATTCAATGTCACGTGCACGGTCACACTTTCCCCTCAAACTATTGTACATAAAATGCATTTTATTGTTTCATTCCAGCATAAAAATGAATAAGTGATGTACATAAAATGCATTTTATTGTTTCATTTCAGCATAAAAATGAATAAGTGAAAGCATGTTCATAAAAATACAATTTTTTCCCATTTTTCTATCAGCAAAAGTTTATCGACGGTGGAATGCAAACACTGGAGTTGATTTTTTTGTTCACAAAAGAAACTGATCTTATCAGCTAAACGAGCGTCAGTATTTAATTTTTTCTGGATTTAAAACGTTTTTTATCATAATATTGGGGAAAATCGTGCAATAATAAATGAAATTACGATTTTTCCATTTTTCTACGAAAAACTAAATCGACAAAGTCAACAGTCAACATCCTACCAAAGTCACATTGTCCATGAACTTTGGAAAAAAGTTTTATTGCGGAACAATCAAATGGAAAAATGACTTTTCCGCGTTTTCAAACCGCCGTATTGATATGAAATAGACCAAAACCACTTTATTAAGAAGTAGCAAAGTAATATTACATTGGGAACTTTTTAAAACCAAAAATATTATATTGCTTTAAGTTTCGGAATTTCAAGTTTCTGAAAGTATTATTGAAGATGTTATAACCATAAATTGCATTGTTTCCTAAATCAAAAGAAATGAGCGTTATATATGAACTCGGAGAAAGCAGTAAAAGAAAACTATGAATCCTGAACACATTCATTTGTTTCGAAAACTGGGCAGTTCCTAACCAAAATTGCACAATTTTCTGTCAGAACGGTATAAAATGAACAAAAGCTTAAAACTTTGTCTTTTCTTTCGACGGTGTGCAATAAACGTGGCGAGAAGCTTATGATGATTGATGATTCAGGCAATACATGACGCTTGGAAGCAAAACTTGAAACATTTGTAAAAATGAAACTTTTTTATACTCTTTTCAATTTAAAATATCGCTCATCATGTTTAAGAAATTTTGTGGAAGTAAATAAGCAAGACAGTTTCTGTGAACATTTTTGGGCATACAGTAAATACTGCCTTGGTACTTAAATACCTGATGTAACTTACGTTAGGTAAGCATTCCAAGAGTTATCAAATAAAAACAAACCAAATGGTAAGGACTCTTTCCTATTGGTAAGCGAGACCAAAAAGTACAAGCTTTTAACTTACAAAAGTAAATTTTTTTGTGGTATGGCCTTTCCAAAAAAACCTTTAGTAATCTTAACATTAGTTTATTTATGGTATTAATAGATTAGTTTTTCTTGTAAAATAAATAATTGAAATGTGCTTTATATCAGAACGTTTATCATCACCATCAATCTTCCCTTTTAAAAGTGAGCCACGCTACTGCTACTGTTTTGCTTGGGTATGGCTATTTACAAGCTTGAGCTTACTTACATTAGAATAGTTTCACAACCGAATGTGTATCCATTTGTGTTTTTAACCTGGAATATAATATTGTTCAAGCTAGTCGTTATGCTCTGCTAAAATTTTATACACTTCCAGTGAGAAACAAATTTATTGACTTCACGTGAAAATTTATCCAAACGATTTACATACTTCTTCCATCGACATAAGCACAAAAAATGAGAAAAAAATATTTATGTGGATGATAAAAACCATGGCTGGTTTGGTAACTTTTAAAATGAACTCCGTTTATAGAGCACAGCTTTTAAAACTGTGAGCTGGGCAACCATTTGGCCTGTCCAGTGGATTTTTTGGTAAATTGAAAAGTTTCCCGTGTTGACTCAGTTGACATAGACATAAAATGCGATAAATTTTGTTTTTACATTTAAATTGCAGGTAATTTATAACATTGAAGCTTGTGCTCTAAATATTTTTGCAAAAGGTTATATTTCACTGGAATCTATTGATTGCGTTATAGCATAGCTCCAGGCTGTTGTTCGCAAGAGCTTTTTTGTACTCATTAAGCAAAGCATGAGATAAGAACTTTTTTTATTGTGACGGGTTTCTCAATTTTTAACTTTTAAGCATGAAACGAGGTGTAAATCAGTAATGTTACAGTGCTCTGCAATATTCATTTTTAAATAAATAAAGTTATTACTTTCTGGTTTAACTCATTATTAGATTACATGCGAGTAAGTGGTAGAACATTTATGGTTATGAGTCGTACTATTTGTTTGACAATGTTTGGAAAATTATTTTACATCATTATAGAAGCTTAACAAAAGACTGGCGTCTCTGGTGACAAATGAAAGTAAAGAATAACATTCACATTTTGTTCCAGCATGCTCAATCGTAATTTTGCAAGTTTATCCAGCATGATGATAAGGCGATGTCGTGTAATGTAGTCAGAAGCAAAAAATCAGTTCCTATTACTTCATAAATTTCCGTTTTTGCATTAATTTATACGAGTACGCAAACATTTTTATATTTCTGTGACAGTTTATATTCGCCATTTATCAAACAGTGAAATGGGTACTGTAACTGTGAAACGTTCAAGCATGTACCTCTAAAACGGTAACCTCAGATATAAAAATATTGTTTTCTTTTAACAATAATGCCCCAAATTAATAGCTCCTTTTATAGCAGATAACCAGAATCCATCATATCGCAAAATTTTTATTGGTAAATAATCTTCAAATATTCATAATTGCATTTGATAGTTCAAGATTTTTCTTATTTAAACGGGAATACCTATTGGAATAATGCCGACGAGACAGTGAAAAGTTAAAACAAAATTAGATGTAAAATGCGACTGTCGGAGAATTATTGATGAAAGGAAGTTTTTTCCATGCCTGTATAATTTAATGGAATTAAATTTTAATTTCTGTAATCTATTGCCAATTGCAAAATATAAACCTTGCATTTACCTATACAAAACTTACCTACGCCAACATCTCATTCTCTATTATTATTTTGTTTTTGTGCAGTTCTTGCTGGTTAAACGTGGGATATTAAATTTGGTTCATATATGATTATCAAAAACATGGCATATGATGATTGTTTGGGTGAATAAAGTTTGAAACAATCAATTAAATTAGGTAAGTTCAAATTCGATTTATTTCAAAAGTCTGCAATTTTGTCACATTTATAACAAAATAAAACCACACGTTGAATTTTAAAATATAGATTACCTTTTGGTATTCAGGAATGTTTTTGTCATACAAGCTACATAAATAAAAAATAAATAATAAAAAAGCAGGTATTGGCTAGTAATTAACAGTTTAACTCTAAAAGCAACATAGAAATAGTTTTAACGGACCAGTTTCGGATGAGATATTGGATAAATAAAGAGCATACTTACTTTGACATTTAAAAATAAATTAATCTCTATATTAGGTACATTTCATTAATATAACAATCTGAATTCAATGTTCCGTCCATTCCTGCATTCATACTGGATTTATATTATGTAATTTACCTTAAGATAACTCAACCCTGAAGAGTTCAAAATCAATTACTGCTATTGCTTAAATTTACTAACACTAAATAGATTATGATTTAGCGAATAACAATTTAATGGCTTATATTTACCTTAAAATTATCATTTATTCATACACAGCTCTTCAGTGGTTAACAAATTAATCAACCCAGCCACCTAACTATGATCAAGATAAATGTTATGCATACCAAAAAAGAATTTGCTAAATGTCTACACAATTTGTATTTTACAAAAGAACACATAAAAATAAATTTTCTAACCAATTTAGTTTAACTTCCACGAAAATAAAAAAGGAAATGATATAAATATCATGTTTAAATACTGACTGAATATAATTATCACACAGACTATCTTCCTTGAAATATTTTGATTAATTTTGGAATACCAGGTGAGGAAGATGAGATGATTATATGACGATTGCAATAATAGGTATTCATGTTGCCTGGTCAAATAGGTATACTGACTGAATATAATTATCACACAGACTATCTTCCTTGAAATATTTTGATTAATTTTGGAATACCAGGTGAGGAAGATGAGATGATTATATGACGATTGCAATAATAGGTATTCATATGTTGCCTGGTCAAATAGGATTCAAAAGTCAAAACTAAAAGTCCCACGTTGTTTAAAACTTCTTCCAGTTTGTCTGTTTAAATATTTCCCAAATGTCCGAACAAGTATTTGAAAAGCCAGTCTCTTGAAGGACCCTCGTTGTTACTGTTATTAACCTCTTCCACTACAGGTTCCATTTCGTCTACGGAGAAGTCACGAATCTGCCGAGATGGGATTGCAACTGGCTCCTCCATAAACCCAAAGTCGCCTCCGATTTCCGGTGCAACAGGTCCTTCATGAAATTCTCCATTCTGCGGCATAAGCAATAACAGAAACAAAAAGGGAAACTCTTTCAAGTTAGTTACTCAGCGGTTATTTCCTCCAATTATGACTTTGAAATTCTTAATCTTTTGCTTCTTTCAGTAACGTTCTTTATTGTTAGATGAAAGGATATTTTGATTTAAAAATAAACAAAACTTAAAATAATTGATATTTTGATACGATTCTTACCAGTTGATTTGATTGAAGTTCATTGGTTGGTTCCAGCCAAAAGTCCAGCCGTGTTGCTTCAGTATGGGGTTGATTTAAGATTTTTACCCGTCGCGTTTGCTCCTTGTGTCCTGGATGTGTTACAGTTACCAAGTATTCACCAGCAGTCAACAGCCGGAAGTAGTCACCATCAAACACTATGAAAAATAATTTTTACAATAATTTTACATATTCATAAAGTTGCAAATTGTGTTTTAGAAAAAGTAGACTTACCAGACATGATATCATGATCAATGTCGTAATTTTCAGCATGGGTTTGGTTGATTTGCGTAATATTTTTAACATGGATGGCTGCATTTGCAATTGCTCGGCCTGTGATGGAATCTCTGACTAGTCCTTTAATTCCAATATGGCTCTAAATCAATAAATTTTAGCATCAATTGATTTCGAGTAGAATAAGAATTGAGATTATTAAATTAAAGCAACCTACCTGCCAAATGAAATTAACGAGCGAGTCCTTGTTATTCTCCCATTCAGTCTTGAGATCGCTTTCCTTTGTATACTTTCGACATCCAAGTTCCAAAGTGATTTCGAAATCATTTGATGATAAATAATTAAAATCTTGCATTCCACCTCGTACGCTGTACCATTTCGCACCATTCACAATCCCACCATTTTTGCCAAAGTTTTGGTTATCCAATTTATCGCATGGCTCTCTTGTTGGACTTGCCATTGTTGGATGAAGAGAGGAATATGCGGTGGAAATGAATCGAAATATGTCATCATCCGGAGTTTCTGTATACTCTGAATCAGCTCCAGTTCTGCTCGAATCATAAGGATAATTTACAACCAAGTCACCTCCATGAAGATTGGCAGATAAGACGAACGGAGTCGACATTATTAGTCTCATTACAGCCAATGTTTCTGGTTGAATGGGATGATCCAAAGTGTGGACTTGATCCATTAAATGGTTGTTGTTTTTAATGTGAAAAAGTTCATTTCCAAACATGATGCGATCCAAGTCTGGGAAGTCCCTGTTGAGATCAACCCCGTTGGCATTGGAACGACCAATCAAGTAATCGTTCTTTCCTTGCCGAGTTGCCAAATCCCACCCGTCTGGATTCATTGATGGAAGGAGGTGAATTCTTGTCTTTTGTACTAATGATTTTATAACTGGGTCGTGTCCTCTGTAGCCTTCACACAAGTGATCAGCCAACTTCAAAAGGAGCTCTCGTCCAAGTACTTCATTTCCGTGCATGTTCGCAATGTATTTAAATTCTGGCTTTACTGCAAACATACATTTACACCAATAAATCAATTAGTAAATGAAAATTTACATATATTTAATCGCAATTTTATACTATTAAAAAGCCAAATCAACTCTTACATTGCTCATGTTGACCAGGATGAGTCGAGAACTCCATCATGTACAATGGGACACCCTTTACCGATGCTTCGGAAAGGGTGTAAATCCTCGTCACATTTGGACATGCTTGGTGAACTGATTCCAAAACTTTTAAAATCTCAGCATTATTATGATGTTTAAACTGAAACTCTTTTGAAGCTGCCACAAAAGATAATACTGCGCACAACAAGATAGCACCAATACTATTGCAAATCATTTTTAAAATTCTACTTTAAAAGAATCTCCTAACTATAAGCATAAAACCCTCTCTGAAATTTCTTTAGTAATTAATAAAATCTTTAAAAATATCCGTAAATTCGTTCAGTTTCCAATATCCTTGTGGGATGTCCTCCACTCACTAAT
>JAANSO010001603.1:0-16295 GCA_036507315.1 Lepidocyrtus fimetarius | reverse complement strand
ATATAAGCGGAAGCATAAGTACATAACATGTTGATAATACAAAATCATTTATCTTTTTTTAATTTAAATTGCACATGCGTTATTCAATGATTGACACAATCAAATATGGAGATAAAGATTGGAGATAAGCTGCATTTTTGTCAGTATCTCAGTTGGTTAATGAAATGAAAAACTTTATTGAGTTTCATTTGCTTTATTAAACCAATTGTGGAAATTTTAAATCTTTGAAACAAAATTAGGAAACTCATAAAACTCTTGTAGTAGAGTTGCTTGCTGTTCTCGTCTCTCAACCTCAAGATCAAATCAAATCAAATCTTATTTGATTTGCCCGCAAGAGGTCTAATTGATGATGGTCTACCCCTCAGAACGTCGGGGAGAAATGGTCTAATAAACAAAAAGTCTATTCACGTATAAAGTCTAAATTTTAAAAAGTCTAATTGATATTTTAATGCAAACTGATTGTAAGATATTCCATCTAATGCTAATTTTTAATTGCAAATTATTTATAAAATTGATAAAGGCATTTGAAAAATATTCCTTTTGATTTGATTTTATTCTATTCCATTTGAAACAGCCATCAAAAAAATCTTTAAAATAACCAATTTAAATTTTATTTTTAAAATATTAACGGAACTGTTGTACTCCACAACCATTTTTTAAAAATCATTCCCAATTTTTCATATTTTCGTTACTAAACTCTAGCTTGCTCCAAGCAAAATACTAAACCGGTGTGGATTTACCGCTCAGTTCTTCGATGGAAATATACGGTAAAGCTAAGTCAAAAATTTTAAGTTACTTTGCAAAAACTCATCATCATTTATCATCAGCAATGATCATGTGGCATCAGAAATATTCTTTGGGAGTCTACCCATTGGGAAGTTTACAATGAAGAAGTATTTTTTTCCAGTTGCAAACATTCTCTGTTGAGAACAATACCGTAAAGAGTAGACTGGCTCACTAGTTTTGCATAGCAATTTAATAGGAATGAAATGTATTCTAAATGATAAATTATTTTCTTATATCATACAATTTTGAAATTTTAACTGAAGCAAGCTGAAAAATAAGTATTTTCAATCCGTTTCCCACTTTGATGAGTTATGCTTGGGACAGATAGACCATTTGAAGTTTTCGAACTGAAATGAAAACGAAACTTTCTGGTATGAAACTACCTGGCATAAGTTTGCTTTAAAATGTTGTCAAAAATACGAGTGAAAAAATATTTCTACTTCAATCCACTTGCCATCGACACTCATGTAAAAGTCTCTCAAAAGCAATATCACAGCTTTTGTAAATCTATGCAAACAAGCCATTTTGCTATCTGATTTCATAAAAATTATAAGTAAAATAATAATTTTATTATCGGTTTGCAATATTTTTTATAAATTGTTATTTTGCCTGATTGAAAACTTTCGCATTTAGTTTTCTCAGCATTTGTATTAAATCCATATCACTTCCTGCGATATCTACATTTTACAAGGCTTAAATTAAAACATTCTCTGTAAGGTTGCAACTTCTCGGGTAAAGAGAGATTTACGAAACAGTCTGTTTAAGTTTTTGTTTGGGTTTATTTGGAAGCGTCGTTTCCTACAATAAGCTGCATCGATTGAATCCAAGAAGATTTCATAAAAGAACAAAAACTAATAGGAGAATGGAAGAAAAAACATTTCCAAGTGGAAAGTATGTTAGGTCCATAATTCATATTCTGCATTTAAAAAAGAGATTATTACAGAATGACAACTTTTTTCAGTTTTTGTGGCTTTGACTTTGAGAGTGGATGGAAAACAAAAAAGGGACCGTTTTTACTCACGTTCATTTGCAATGTGTGTGAACATTTGTTCAAATTTACTATTCCAGTCAGGCTTTTCCGTTCAATTTCAGGAGGGATAGGATTACGATAAAAAAACAGAAAAAGGAAAAGTATCTTTTTGTCTACTTGACTCTTTCTCAATATGGAACACTGTAAACAATATTATATCTGAAGGAAGCAGTGATAAAATGCTTTGAAGTTAATTTATCTCGCGTGATTCTCTTTATTATTCTAAATATTGAATAGTTATTTCATTTTTCACTCAATTGTACCTTTCTTCCATGATGCAATTCAAAGAGGAAATAAAATTCTTTTGCAGAGAGATTAGACACTTTTCGTTCAAAATGTGAAACAACTTTGACAACTTGAAATGATATTGTTGATGGTGTTGACTCAAAGAAAGAGTACTAAATTCAATGACTTGTAATAAAAGTGAAAATGAAGGGTTTTCTGTTTAGTAGATGTGAAAATTTCTGAAATGGAAGGTCAAACACAAGGTTTATTTTGCATTTATGCGATTGACAGATTTTGAAATGTGAAAAGCTTCTTTTTTACAAGTTAAGGAATAAAAAAATCGTGCAACCTTTTGTTTAATTCAATTAAAAATTATTAAAAATATTTTAGTGGCTTTTGTACCTAAATTTGATTGTAATTTGATTTTAGGAAATAAAATAGCACAAAAATTAAACATATGGATTATTCATTTTTGCAAATCATATTCTTTATAATACACATCAAAGTAAAACCATTTGCAAAAATAAATATCAAAGTTTCCTTTTCCTGCCACAGCTTCCAAACCATTTCTCATTCAATAACCAAGTTTGCGGAAGAAGATGAGCAAACAGCTCCAACAGTTTCTTGCATGTGCCTTTTTTCTTTTCCTGAACTTGTCCATAACTATCATCCTAATTCATATCAATTTATTTTTCTGTTGCTATCCTATATACAAAACTTTCTCGTTGACCAATAAAAAACTGTGGTCTGAAAATATTTTCTTTATCTGATTATTAAACTATTCTTGCATTTTTACGTTTTCTTGGTGAACCACCCAAGTGAACTGAAAAAACAGGGTCACTAACGTAAATGTGACACGAGAACCTCAACAGAAGCAAAAGAGCGGAAGCATTCACTATCTTTTCTCATCCTCATTATCACACCATCATCCTTTTTTCATATGTTATTTCAAAAACTGAGAAAAGTTTTCATGTAGAGCACGAAAACTTAAAATTATAAAACAAAGTTTGAAAGTGGAAAACGCAGATGTGATGCATGGTTGGTTCTCTACTTCGTCTTTCCTGTTTCTCGTCATCTTCGTCACCATCCACATAATCCGTCAGTTTATAGCACGTTTCCCAACTCGCACAGTTGCACCCAACCAAACAATTTCTTGAGAAGGGCGATGCGGAAGCAGTGATGATAAAGAAGATGTGATATGAGAAGATAGGAAGAAGGGCAGTAGCAAAGGAAACTTGACAGTTTTCATTCAGCCGGGAAATCTCAGAAAGAAAATGAAGGAAATTTCTTAAACCCCACCATCTTCATAATCATTGAGGAATAATGTGGCTAACAACGTAAAAAGCATATTGTATGCCAAAAAAAAGAGGTCGTGTAAAAACTTTTCATGCTTTGTGATTTCTCAGTGGGCATTTCATCCACATATTTCCTTCTTTATATATTTTTGTACTGGGTTAGAGAGAAGAATGAGAAAGGGGTAAAGAAAACATGGAAACTTAAACAGAGAATCTTGAGAAAGAAACTTGCAAAAATAAGTTCAATCATGTTTAAGAAAACAAAAAAACTTTCAAAGCTGATGCTAGCATCTCCCAAAGAGAGTTTTATTCCTTCAGTGGAGCAATTTCTAATCTAGTTTTGATACCAGTTTAAAGAAACAAAAAATCCTGTAGTGTCGTTTTATTCTTTTTCTGATTTCTCAAGATAAAGCGTCAATAAGCAAAGTTAAATGTTGAAATAGCAAAAATTTTCCCAACTTTATCCATATTCATCTTATGTAACAAGTTAAAGTCTTCCCCTTCAATTTCTTACATCATAGCATTCATTTATTTCTCTTCGGAAACGTTCTTGCAATAGTCAGAGGAAAAATATTTAAATGAAAACAAGAAAAGGAAACTTTTTCCTTTGTTTCCATATTCATGAGGAGGAGGAGGATAAACACGTTTGTTCTGGTTCTGCTTGAAATTCTTGCCTAATAAAAGGAAATTAGTGGGCAACGGGATTCCATCTGGTAAACGTAAGGGTGGTTTTTTATGGAAAAGTCAACAGATTTAATTTAATTTAACAATCAACATCAGCTTCTTTTTAGGGAAGAGTTACCGGTCAGGGAAAGTTCTTCTCCTTTTTAAACCAATTTATGACTTTTCGCAGTTTCAGTGATTATTTTCAATTTAAATTTCTACCCAGTGATTTTTATTCTCGATAAGAACAGCAAATCTCCATACAAAACATGGTTGCTGGATCGTCAAAAGTTGTTATAAGAAGTTACTAAATCTTGTTTTAACATCCGGTTTTAGGTAAAGAATTCGTTGCAAGCATAAAAACAGTAAATTTTTCATCATCCTCAATAACAGTAGCAGCTGAACAAAACCTTTTGCGAGCCGCTTCCATCGCCACAAATATAAATCTTAAAAGATGCTAAAAACTTGATGCTATCAACCTACTTTTCTGAAACTGTCGTATTCTCATCATCTAAAAATAGTTATCTATCTAGCTGCATCCACTACGGTAGTTTTGAAACAACTTTTCTACTTTTCATCTTCACAAAGAAAAGTCAACAAAAGTCGAGCTCAACTTGTTATGCAATCCAGCATATTGTTATCCACGAGAGTTGTCTATTTGTTGAGGAAAAGTTATAGTGAAAGTAGGAAAGGTCCTCTTTATTAATGTCCTCAAGAAAAGAGAAGCACTAGTTTAGTAGAAAATCAGATGAGAAAACGAATTTCACAAAATTGACCGAGAAAATAAAGTCTCCTCTTCTCCACTTGTTTTGTGTTGCTGGCTTCCCATTCTGCTTTTCAATTTGACTTTCTTCGTTGTTGACTTAAAAGCCTTGAGGTTGATTATACAGTTACGAATCCAATAAAGTTTTGCACGATGCGATGATGATGCTGATGACTATGTGAAGTTGATGACGAAGAAAATGAGTTTCCTATTTCGACATCACTTTTCTGCTTCTTTGCAACTACTTTTTATGTTAATGAAAAAAGCTAAGACACGCGTAAGCAGATTCCAAAGACGTTTCCCATTAACTAATAACCTACAAATCATTTTGTAGGAGCACACTCTTTTGAAATTGCTAAAGTTTGTTTTGACTAGTTTTTTGTAATGAATTTATTAGGTTGGAGGGGAGGAGTGAATTTGGATTATCAACAGGCTGCTTTTCGCAAATAATGGGTTGTTCCGTTGTTATTCCAAAATATATGACAATGTTCTTGTATCTTATATGTGATTGCTTGTTTTGTGGCTACTTCATAGAATGTACCTGCCATTATTATAATGCAACAATAAAGAAACAAACAGGAATGACGCTAAAATATTCTACACCGTAACTTATAAAAGATATGGCAATGTTCTTGTATCTTATATGTGATTGCTTGTTTTGTGGCTACTTCATAGAATGTACCTGCCATTATTATAATGCAACAATAAAGAAACAAACAGGAATGACGCTAAAATATTCTACCCAGTAACTTACTGAAAAATTATCTAAAATCGAGTAAAATATAATTTAAAATAAAACTAGGTTTATCTTCATGATGGAAAGTGATTTATGTATTTTGGTAGCATAAACAAAATAAAATTTATCCTTCCAGATATTAAAGAAATCTCAAAAAATTTAAAGATTTGAAAGTGTGGAGAAAGAGGTAAATTTTCTTTGAGATTTTATTAAATAAATCCGTCGGAGTATTGGGATATGTTTTGAGTTGACAATTACAAAATGAAATGACATATAAAAACGTTGAAATTGTTTTTTCGTAAGCATTTATTATCAATCTAAATAGATTCTTCCGTCTAGTCTATGGTATGACTAATATACGAAAGTTTTCAAGGTCTACATCTTCCAACAATTTAATAGTATCAAAAATCCCTATGCCCGAGGAATTATTGCATGACTCAAATCTATGTCATTCATAATGTGTTGGTGGTCATTTGTTTCTTTGATGGTCTTTTGGTCGCTGCATGAGTTAAAAAAATACTTTCCCAGATTCATTAACTCCACATGATTCACACTCATACCTTGCGTCATTACAAACTTTAGCAATTCATGAAGATTTCTACGAACCCTTGTAAGGGCATTTGGAAAGTTGGTTTTACGGGAATTACGAAAATACCAAGACTATTATTTCTTGTCGCTTCTGGAGGCTTTTGATTTAATAAGAATAAAATTAATCAACATGGAAGGGTTGATGTGATGAGGATTAAGTATTTACTTCGATATTTTCCCCGCACAATTCAACAATAACAAAGACTCTCTTGCCTGCAATTCCAATTACGTAATGAGCTTATTATAAAACTAAAATAAGTGGGGACTGATGAGACATTCTACAATTCAAGTGGTTTTCAACAAATTAAAGCTAAATTGTGTCTAGATTTCCAACTTGTTTTTCTCAATATGGTGAAATTTATAAGAATCTTCCTTGTCTAAGAAGTATTTACAGGAAGCATAGAATTTTGCGACAGACGTTGCTTTTCTGTGACTTTGACAAGGTGAGTGGGTCTATGTCTGGAATGTTCTCTCAAAAACAATCTCATCACTGCAAATAATAGATAATTTACTGCGTCTTTGGTAATAAAAGTCAAAGATCAATTCAACCTAGTTTAATAAGCTTAGAACTTTTCAGGGAAAACTAATCACATCTGAAGTGGAGCTTGATTTCGTTATAACCATTTCTATTTTAATGCTTAATTTAATAATAATTTAAATGCCATTTTTAAAGGTAAAGGTACAAACAAGCTTTTTAAAAAACAAAAACTTCTATGTAAGCCATAAAAATCGGAATTTATTTAGGATTTTAATGCATTGGCGACGTTAATTAAATACATTGCATAGTTATTTAATAATAATTTAAATGCCATTTTTAAAGGTAAAGGTACAAACAAGCTTTTTAAAAAACAAAAACTTTTATGTAAGCCATAAAAATTGGAATTTATTTTGGATTTTAATGCATTGGCGACGTTAATTAAATACATTGCATAGTTAAAATCAAATATTAATTAGATGGAAGGTGATTTATGGACAATAAATCAATTTTAAAATTTGTTTATTACTCGGAAGTTAATAATTCCAATCAATACCTTGTTATTCTGCTCGAACAATTACGTAATCCATTATTCAACAAATGCAAAAACAAGTCTCCCTCTTTCTGTAATAATTGCCGTGATAATTTTCCATTCCCTGTTTTAATCCAGCAAAATCCCTTCACTCATTATTTTCTGCCCGGGGCTGAGTTCAAGGATTTTCTCTTTAAAAACCAGTGAAGACTGTGTTGCTGTTTGTGACAGTTCAACCTGGTTAAAATTCAAATTTAAAAGTGGTTTTATCGTTTGCTGTGGCAAGAAAAACAAAACATGGAGAATTATTGCGATATTTGTAATTTGGGAGGATTCTTTATCAAATATTTTTTTAAACTTCCATTTCGTTCTTCAGTTGCAAAGATAACCGCCAGAATGTTATTCTGTTGTAGCATCAACAGTTTTAAAAAACAGATCCCCCGAACCATTCGTGATAAAAGTTTTAAAATAGCAAATTAAAAAGTAAAACGAGCTTAAAAAAGAATCAAATAAAAAAGACCTGGACGAAAACGTGGCTCATTTTCTGTCAATTCAAATAGGATCTGGTTAAAGACGGCAGCAAAAAATTAAATTATTTTGAACAAGAATACCCTTAATAAATTTTTGATTTTAGTATTCAAGTATTTGCAAAGATTGTTTTGTTTAAGTTAATTTTTTACAAAATATTTTAAAAGTAATTATGTTATTAGGTTCAAGTATTTTATATAAAAGCTGGGAATGAGGTTTTGATAAAGTTTTTTTACAATTTCTATACGACAGAGAAAATTCAATTGGCGGTTAATGTTGGATACGCAAGGAGACGAAGGAATCATTGTTTGACCATAGCAGGTAAAAACTTCGGAAATCTGTTTCTTTTCCATCTCATATCCGGCAAAAGCTTGAAAACTATGGAGGGAAAGTAGTTGAACTGAATCCAGTCATGCCTCCCCCTCCACCCGATCTTTCCACACACTTTCACTTTCCTCCGCAGACGTAGTCGTTACTTATCATTGCGGTGTTGCTTGTGTAATTTTAGCTGTTGTCATTTTCTGTTCACGATTTTGTTCCATTATTTTCTGAATGTAAGACAAGTAACGGATGAGAATGATACATGAGATTTTATTAATTGAGTTGAGATTTTTAATTGAATCGCCACCACATTACATTACTGGATTGTATTTCTTTCCAGACTTTGTTGGCACTGGCTCATAATGAGGGAATTAAAACAGAGATTAGAATCTAGGCAGGACTTTTCTACGCTATTAAGAGCGTTGTAGAAAAAGCTCAAAAAGGCCTATCTCTTATTTTGGTTAATTTTTAAACACAATTTAGATTTCCGGTGTATCCGTTTATCTAACGTTGTAAATGTTTATTTTCCTAATTGAATATTGTATTAAAAGAGATGTTTTGTACCAAACCGAATCTAAATTATTGCTTAAATCTTATTCCTGCAAAAAATTTAAACGGCACTTGGAGAGGATATAAACAAAAACAACGGAATATCCTTGCACAAAAAATATTGCAGAATGTACAACCAAATTCGTATCTGAAGATCGCAATAAAAATGTAATTTTTTAGGTATAATTAGCTCTGATAGTTGTCGACAATTTTATTAGTCATACCGGTTTGAAACTAAAAATTGCAAAATTGCCGTAAAAATTGGCAATATTCTTGTTGCAATATAAATGTTTAAATTTCCTTCTCTATTTTCATCCACAAAATAATGATGAATATGATAGCAAGTTAGCATTCATTCATTTAAGGAAATCAATCATTTTTATCATTAACTACAATGCTTTCATGAAGTGCCAATGTTAGATTTTAATTTTACATTTCATTGCAATAATTCCAGATAGAGTAAAGAATAAGTTTTTATTGAATATAAAATATTAAAACAATTTTTTAAAGCTTGCATTTTATCTATGAAAACATTATTACGAGCTGAGTTTATAAAAGATTAACTTGCATGTAGCTACACTGCCCTTGTGTCTGTATCCACAACTGAATAATTTCCTTATTAAAAATCCCTTTCAAGTGCTTCTATGACACGCTAAAATTGTGTAAATTAAAGAGAGAAAGTTGATTTGTGAATTCTAAATCCGAAAATTATAAACAGGAAACAATGGAAGGCGATGATGTTGACGAGTGTTCTGCTTGTACATAAGCCTAAGAGTTGCTTAATAAATGCAAAGGTTATCCGGTCATGTGCAATTCAAACCACAAAATTCCATTAAAATTCTCGCTAGTTCCTTCCCACTTCAAATCAATGTCCAGACTTCACTCCTTTTCAAGTCTCTGGAAGATCTCTCATTTACAGTGTTAAATATTGAAAACTATCTCAACAGGAAATATAATTAAATTGAAAGGATATGCAGCATTTTGTGAAAAATGTGTATAAATCATTCCATTCTTGTACGTACAAAATTTAACGGAAATTTTAATGCAAATTTGAAAATGGGAAAAATAGTTTAAAAATTAATTGCAGACAATTTACAAAATGTTTAAAAATTATTTATTCTGATTTTTGCATTTGGGTTTGGTTGGGTTTTAACAATTTTAATTATGAATTCATGCAACCTTGATGTTTTAAATGTAACCAATTTACTATTTGGTATTGTTATAATAAAATTTTTGGGAATTAAGGGGAGAAGAATGTGCATCTGGTAAAGTTGTTATTGCAAATTTCTTCATATACCTATATTAGGTATATGAAGAAATTATCATATACCATAGGTATATTCAATATAAACGTGTTAGCACAATAAAATGGTAAGCAATACAATTTTCTCTTCAATACATCTTAGTAAGCACTATTTTAAGGTTAATTTTGAAAATTTTAACGGAATCGTTTTAACCTCCTTCTAGTTGATACATGCATTACGTAACCAATCCAACTCAAAACTAGTAAATCATTTTAAAAGAAAAAATGAAGTCTTCAGTCCACCTTTTCCCTTTAGTTCTGTAGAATAAAAACTTATTTGCTTCCATTTTTTTCAATTTTTCACAAATCCTTCTTCATCTTTCTTCCAACAAACATTTTCCTTAACCTTCCTTCACTTTCCCCATATCAGCTACTAAAAACAGAAGACGATTTAAGTTGAAAAGCATCCTTTGGCATAACACTCCCATCCCTTTGTGTTTATAACTATGTAGAAACGAGTATAAAATCTCTTTGCCTAACCTGAAAAAGTTTTCGATTCATTTGTCAAAGTCGCCAATATCTTAGCTCACGGCGCATTTTTTGGAATAATAATGATGAGGTTGAAGAGGAAAACACAGGTCTTATTCATGATACTTTAGCTTGTATAAAAACACGCATTTCTCCTACGTTACTTGAAAAATATGAATCCTGAAGAAAAATAGCAAATTTGCTACCTCAAAGTTGCTTTGTACACATTAAGATAAGAATAATGAACGATTTCCCAGTGAAAGTTCAAAACGCGGGAGCATAGCGAGGAAAAGAAGAGTTATTGTCTCTCGTGCATGGGCTCCGTCCTATGTAGAGTTGCAGACAAATTATGCCGTAGTGAGGGGAAAATTGAAAAGTGCACAAGTCAGGAGAAAACTTTTTCCTAGGCAAATTTTCCACCAGTATTCCAATCTATTCCCAACTCTTGTAAATAGTGAAAGGTAACACAATAGTTTAGATTACAGGAAATGTCTGGATAAAAATATTTCAAGCTTTGTTCCTTTCCCTTTTCCAAAAGGGGATGAATGGATATTACAAAATCCTAATTTTACTTATAAAAAACCTCATTGTTCTTTAGATTTAGATTTTTTAGATTTATTTATTCAGATTCAGTAATTAAATTGGCACGATTACATAAAAAATGTCATCGACGGGCAGTACTTCGTCAATCCACTATTATTAAAAAAACAATTCCAATTATTTTATCTTAAAACAAAAATAAAGTAAAAAATAAACATAGTAAATGGTTTCACAACCAAACAAGACAATTATATATCTTTAAAGTTACACAAAGAAAGGATGTGAATTATCTTTTTAACAGATTTCTAAACCTATCAGGCTCTGATCTGAATGAATTATTTATTATTTCTACAATTGCCGGGATTGGAGAATTCTTATACCGACTTGTTTTGCTCTTAATTGGAATGAGAAGGTTACTTGTTCTCAATCTAGTTTCTCCGCAGAAATTAGGTAGCCATTCCCTGTACCTACTATCTTGCAATAAATTTTCTCCAAATGATTTGCAAAGCTGATCTCGTCTTTCCTTCAGACTTTCAATCTTGAGTCCTTCCAGTGCTTCCTTATATAGAGCACTCCGGAGTGAGAAGTGTTTTCCTTGAATAATCTTAATGCATCTTAACTGAATTTTTTCAATGTCCTCCTCCAGAGTCTTCGTAAGCCCACCATTATATCTAATAAGAATGCAAATGATTGGAGAGGTGAAGCCAATATTAGAGGGAAAGAACCACACTAATCATAAATTTGGGCTCCGCACAGAGAGAGAATTGTAAAATTTTGTCACGACATTCCTCCGTTCTGTTGTGGGAAATCAAATGGCAAGGAATGAGAGGAGCACGCTAAACTCCCAACCGCAAAAACAATGAGATAGTTGTGAAAAAACACGAAAATGTTTGTCACGTTAAACAAGATTGAGATAAGGAAAGGGCAGACGACCTGAGGGAGTGCTCTTGCTTTGACATTCCTTTCCATTCTCTATTACATTTCTCACTAACAAGCGCATTGCATCTGCCAATGTGCCATCATATAATCTGTTTATTACGTGAAAAGTTAAATTCTCGGAGCAAAAAGCCAGTTTTTGTTTCTGATAATGGGAGTAGAAAAAGAAAGCTGGTAAGTATGCTAAGAAGCCGATATTGAGTATGAAGAAATAAAAAATTGACTAAAGTTACAGATATGCGTTATTCCTCCAATTTTTTGAAGGTATTTATTTTCCAAGGTCTACAGGAAAGAAAAAAATAAAATTAAATATATATTTTACATTGTCATAAAAAAATTCCTTCCATTTTGAAAAAGCTGGCTCCTATTCTACTCGTTCTCCTTCTCCATTCGTCCTATTCCCCTCTGTACTCTGAAACCTTACCATGAGTGAAGCATAAAAAACATTCCTGCAGAAGAACCTTTTCTTAAAAAAGATTAAAAAGGAGAATAATGGAAGGCTTAAGGTTCTTTCTTTTCAATGCAGCCATTCAGTCTTCATCAGTAAAAATAAGTCTAGATCGAAGAAATCATTGTGAAAGTTGAGCAGGTATTTCGTTTCGGTTCTTTCCAGATTTCAAGTATAGTTCAGCCACCTTGTTTGTGAAATTTGAATTGAGAAAGGTGATGAGGAAAAGAAATCAACGAAGTGGAACAGAAAAAACCGGAAATCTCTAAGTTTTTTACCGATATCAATCATAGTCCCGTTCCGTCTTACCGTCTGCTGCTCGACTTTTTCTCGTTTTCTCTCAAACCATCCTTGTTCTCTTCTTTTATTTTGAATTCAGCCATGCAAAAACAGTTACCAGCCATTCTTCTTTCTATACCTTTTTTCCTTTTTATTCACCATCTTTTCACTCATTTCTCTCCTCCTCGCAGC
The DNA here is from genome assembly GCA_036507315.1 of Lepidocyrtus fimetarius. Taxonomy (NCBI): domain Eukaryota; kingdom Metazoa; phylum Arthropoda; class Collembola; order Entomobryomorpha; family Entomobryidae; genus Lepidocyrtus; species Lepidocyrtus fimetarius. The sequence continues at coordinate 3,638 of JAANSO010001603.1, read as the reverse complement.
AACACTCACTCATTACTTTATTGTCAAGTTGGAGGAATAAGAGCTGGGAATATACTTCTCTCAACCGATTCTGACAACTTTGCCAACTTAAATACTTTATTTTTGTGTAAATGTTAAAGTTGGACCTCTTTTTATTATTTATTCTCATTCTTTGTCTGCCTAGGCTATTTTACCACAGTTTATCATGGCAGCTGCTACAGTCTGACAGTTTTTGAAAGAAGTAGAGAAAGAAGAGGAAAACGATTAATTGAAAGCAATAGATCCTAATCAAACTCACACTTTACATCAGATTTTCAAATTCCACACAAAGAGTTCGTTAAAAAGTAGAGTTTCCTGGAATAATAGAAAATAATGGCTGGGTAAAGACAAGAAAAACGGAAACGATATTCAAACAAGATTGAAACTGGAAAAGGAATTTTTATAATATTTATTACTTGCATAAAAACTGCGAAATGAGGAAAAGCTGGTGAAATGGAAGTGAAATCGCTTTAGTGTAACTTTCCCCAAAAATTCAATACGTAGAAAGTAACAAAAACGGGAATGGGACTGCAGAGGGAGAAAAGAAGAAGGACTAAAATTAATGAATCCAATAGGAAGTTTTCCATTATTTTAAGAGAGGAAGTTAATAATGAAACAAAAATGTCAAGGACTTTTGAACTTTTGGTAAGCTTTTTTAATGGAAAATTGTTCCGTCAATCATGTCACATTACAAAACATTTTAGAATTGTTTGAAGAACAAAAAAAAATTAATGATGTCGATGAAAGAGCAATCAAAAACTAAAGCCATGGAAATATTTTTGTATTTTAGTAATACAAATCCAGTTAAATAAAAAACGTATTTTATTGAACATTTACGGCCGTTCAAAAATAATATTGAATCGTAATTAAAACCTTTAAAAAGATCCAAGCTGCATGAGAGTATTTGTAATTTGTAAAACGTGCATTTTATAATTAAAAATTCAAACTAAAATCCTTTGAAAAATAATCACGTTTTTAATTAATGGCTCAAAATAAAAAATGGCAATGGCTCATTCTCTTTTTGTGTTTTGTAAAAATATTTTAAAATGTGGAAAGGGCGCCTGCAAATCCCAACTTGCAATTAAAGAACTAAAAATAAAAAAAGATCCAAAGTAGTTTTTCAAGTTTGAAAAATAAATGAAAGAGAGCGGAAGAAAACAGCTGTAGTTTTACCAGTTTTGCAAGAAAATTCCAATCAAAATAAAAATTACTACAAACCTAATTAAAAAGGGCGTTGAATAACTATTTAATATAATTCTATGACTTTGGAGCTAGAAATCTACATGAAAAAACCTGCTGCAGGCAGCAGGTAGATTGAACTACACGCTCTCAATCTGGTTTCATTTTTTATTTCCAACTTTTAAAGGACAATCTACTGATGATTTTTACTTGGACTACTAAAGGAAACCGACTTGTTCAAAAAGTTAAAAAAATTGAAAAGCTAAATTATACCTTGAAATATAGTGTTTAAATGATTTTAATTTTAGATGGTTTATAACCTTTTAAAATAAATTTTGTATTATTGGTTTCCAGTTATATTCAGGTCTTCAGAAAACTATACAGCAAAAAACTAAACAAAATGTGCTAAACGATAAAAACATACATTTTTGTTTCATTCACATACTTTTCCATCACCTCTTTTCAGCATTTTTGTCCCATGGCGTAGATTGGAAGGTTCATCTTTAGAAAAATAGTACGGTTGACATGAAATCCTTCATACCTAAATGCAATTTTATTTGAATAGAGAAACAAACTTCAACTTCACACTTTCATCTCAACAGGAAAAACACGGGTTTGTTACCGTTTCCCTCAAAACCTTTCCCGTGTTTGCCGTTGCCAATAGAAAAAAGACTCGAGAAGGTCTCCAGAGATACTCTTTTCACTCACACAGGAACTCTCTGTGGAAGTTCGTCCAAAACAGAAATATAAAATAAAGATAGATATAAAAATAAAGTTATTTAAATCATAAAAATTAGTAAACGGAAAAAAGATAAACCTCACCACAGTTTTCGTCCATATACTCATTTTATGTTCAAGTACCTACTCAACCTTCTTTTCTTCTTCTCTCGACAGAGAGAAGAAAAAGAGAGAGAGAGATTGTTTGGAAACCCTGTTATAGGACCAATTATTTACTATTTTGGTGTATGGTTAGAAGAGGGTATCGTTTTCCAGATTTTGCTTCAGGGTATACGACTAATGGCGCACATGCAGGTGAAAAGGTACGGTTTTCAATGTTCCACTTCATTGATTTCATTTCCTCATCACCTTTCTATATTCAAAATTCTTTTTTTTCTTTGACACCGCAACCATGCAACTCGTAAAACTGCTGAAACGTTAATCCACCACATAAAATGAACAGAGATACTTGTTAGAGAAGCTGCTCACATTTGATTAGCCATCAGTACTGTTGAACTGAAAGTAAAAGATGAGCTTCCTGATTGCCTCCAGCGATAAAGAATCACAAGGTAGAGTTCAAAAGAGATTTTTTAGACAAAGGCTCACTTCAAGTTCAAGTACGAAACGGATAAACTTTTCTCTTTCATCAACGCCATTGCCGCTCCCCCGAAAAAATCTGAAAGTAGTGATGAGGATAAAACGCAATCTTTCATCACTTTTCTACTGCCCTTTTTATAGAGTTTGCAAAAAATATTTTAATTTTATAACTTTGCCACTGCTCTGTAAAATATTTTAAACAAATCTGCTAATTTTGACTAGGTCATAAAGAAAAGTTAGTTCCTTCTAAAACTGATCTAAACCAATTCTTCCTCTACTTTGTAAGGAGTGAAGAAACTCGATTGAATGTTTTTAATGCAATTTACATTTTTTCTACTCTCAAACTACCCGATTCCAGATGCACAAACATTTAAAAACTCGTCTTGTTACTGTGGAAAAAATATGCTTTCATATTTTTCCACTTGTTCCAACAAAGTTTGCCAAATCTTGTTCCATCTTTTTCATCCGCCTAACTTCAACTCGCTCCTAGCAAAACATTAAACCGATTTAGTTTTTAAAAAATAAGCTCTCTCGGTTCTCCGCGTATCATAATTAGTGACCACTCTCATTTTCAGTTTTCTCGGGTAAAATAACGCTAATTCAATAATTTTAACTTTTAGCAAAAGCGGCCTCACCTTTATCATCATCAGGAATTATCAAGTAGCATCAAAACATTTGCTGGAGGGTCTTTGTGCTAAAATATAGATATTAATTCAAAACCTTTGCATTTTTTGAAAATTTCCAAACATGGGATTTTTATGCCTAATCCAAACAAACCAGGTATTCCCTTAAAACACAGTTAATCGAGTTGTATAGTAAACAAATGAAACCTGCAAGTAAAAATTATTACTTTGAAATCATAAAGAAATTGTTTTTTTTTAATTTTTATTTAATTTGATTGGTCTAGAACAACTGGATCTAAAATTTGGCAAATAGCTTTAACCAAATATAACATTAATGGCACTTAAACATAAAAACCTTAAAATACGCTCTATATAACGGAAATATTTATTTGGGAGCCCCAGATATATGAGAACCGTTGTAAGATAATACAATGGATGAGAATATGAATAAGAGAAATGCAAATTAGAGAAATATCTTTAGAATATGGAGAATAAGATTTTAGA
>JAANSO010001602.1:0-16299 GCA_036507315.1 Lepidocyrtus fimetarius | reverse complement strand
ACTTGGTGATGAATCACAAAGGCACGTCTATATGGAGTCACAGAACTTAAAAAATGAAAACTCTCTTCTTTTGTAGTTAACTGCAATAATTTTACTACTTTTTTGACAGTACTTTGGTCAGTAAATGTGCACAAGTTTATTTTGCAATCCTGTGCAGCCAATTGCTAGTCACTAGCATAATACTTGTTCAAGTAACGTGTCTTATACAAACAATGTGCTCGCACAAGACATGCTAATTGAAACAATTACTTATCACTCATAATTTTAAGGCACTCGCGAAATTCGCTCATGTCATGTCCCACATTTGCAACAAAACCCAATGCAAACAACCTTGGACTGGTCTGCCAAAAACTCTCATTTTTGTCATTCAGATACAATAGCGCGCAACAAAAACATTATTGCATAACTTTTAGGAATGCTTCTCTATTCTTTTTAGCATTGCATTATGGTCAATTGATGATTTCATTAAAATTTAAAAGGATCTCAAATGATCTTTATCACAATTGCACGAGCACAACCACTTGAGGATTGCTGATTTTTTATATAAGCTCTTCCTTTTTGTAAACTGCAACATTATTAACTAATCAGTCTTAATTAAAATGCACTTTGTACATTGATCTAGTTTATTTGTGCACATATCACTGAAAAAATAACTGATCAACTACAGCTGATGATAAAAATGACAATTAAGAACAACAAAGCGAGGTTTTGAATAGAAACAGCTGAATTCGAGTTTTGTCTATCTCTCCTACACAAGTTTTTCTTATGAATCCCTCATGCTGCTATCATTCCACTATCTTCAGTCATGATCATAAACATTTTCCTAACTGGAGCAAGAGACAGCCATATTTTCACGTATCAAGCTCGATCCAATCTCAAAATGTGACCTTGTCTTTGTCTTTATTGCCGTACGACACATAAAGCGTGGCTATGACTTTGTTACATTCTGATTTTCATTGATTATCTGAATCTGCAAAGATAAAACACGGGGAAATATTGCGATTTTGTAGCTGTGCGTGGAATGTAAAAATAGGAAGTAACAAGAACCTAAACAAAAGAACAAGCTAGTTTTAATTGTATCTAAAATGGTACTCAACTAGAAATAACTTTGATGATAAATGATTAAGTTATGACTTTTGTTAGGTTCATACTTGAACTTTTTAGTTAATCTGTAAGGGATTTGGAAACTGAGGTTGGAATAATCCTTGAAACTAAAACGACAAACAGTTCGGAGGTGGACGATAAACTAGGACTAGACTACAAGTATTTTATAATATGACAATTTCCATGAGTTGGACAAGACGGAGGACTGGAAGTAGTTTTATTTGTACGTGTTGTAGTAGAACCAACTTCTCCTGGAAAGTTCATGTTAGTATTGCATAAGCCATAAAAACCATTTGCTACTGAACAACTGCCCGGTTTTTGTAGTACTTTCGTACTTACCTCCTTATCACATAAAATTCAATTTCAATTACATGATCGATCATTTATCATTATCATTTTGGATTATATGAAGACGGCGGTGCAGTGGTGATGATGATAACACATAGATAAACATGAATTGTTCTCGTGTCAAGAAGGAATACAATAAAAATACTATGTCCTACACATGAATAAAAGCTAAACTAAAAACTAATAGTAAAGTATGAAACGAAGGTATGGTTTTTTTCTAAATCGTTATTGCAGTGTTGTTACATGTAGCACGCATGCAACTTTGCGTAGTTGTGGTGGGAGGAAGACCCCATTGTGCTAATAATAAATGATAATGAAATGGATTCTTTTAAGCTGTGATGTGAATGACACCATCAACTCGTCAACTTTCGGCATAAATGAAAGGAAGCCAGTTGTCTGGCCCTATTAAAAATTTATTTCTGCAATGCGTTATGTGTAAAATTCAAGACATTACTTTAAAAATCCTATTGGGTACACTAATTTGATGACGTTGTATAAGTTTATCAAACTAATCATACTTAGCGGATTATAACTTTTTTATTTAACTTACTAATTGTTACTTTTCCTTTGTGTGAACATTTATATGCAGGCAAGTTTGCATATAAAAATCCTGTAAACCAAGAATCACAATGCATATTCCATTTTAATAATGCTTGCTTGTGGTCTACACAATTTTTGTAATGGGTTTAGTATGTAAGGTTAGATTCCAAAGAACAAGGCATGCAACTAATTATTATGGTGATTTGTATTCCAATTCATATTCTAGATCGACCAAGTGAAAACATGAATTTTTTATTACTTATATTGTGATTGTCGGATGCTTTAAAACAATAGGCATTTGAAATCGATAAGTATGAATTTTTTTAGCTTTTTTAAAGCTACATACAAATGCAAATCTCATTTGAAGAAAAATATAGCAACAATATGCGTTTTGTACAATCTAATATTTACTTTAACGTAATAAAATATTGATTTTAAGAATACATATTGAGTTGATTGCAAGTTACCCCAAACTCAAGTAGAGAAGTTATGGTTGTTTTATTTTTAATTTACTAAAACCAACTCCATTTTTAGCAGAGTCTCGGCAGATTTCTGTACTTTTAAAATTTAATAAAAAAATGTTTCAAAAATATTTAATCACCTCTGAGCGTTTGAACTTTTTGTCCATTCTTAAGCACATGTTGCCAGTCAAACCTTTAGACAACGATATGAAAGATTCCTTACCTTTCCTGTGATTAATGAACCATTAAATTCTTTTAGCAACGGACGGCTATATCAATTGTTACGTTAAACGAAAATAAAAACGATAAGGAAGGCAACAGGTTCCAGTAAATCTGGGAGCAGTCTTTTCGTGTTACAAAAGAGTAGTGTGCACGTAGTAGAGGTACGGTCTTTCGGATATATTGATATGAAACTAAAAGTGTAAACAATTTTACGATGAAGAAGATACTACGAATTCAGAAAAGTACAAGAAATTATATGTAAAAATAACCTAAAAGTAATTGTTTTTGGTTTTTTATTCAAACATGTCCATTTCATTTTTACAACAAAACATAAGAAATTCAGTCGTTGTTTCCTCATAGTTGATTTAGTTTACATTTACGCATGACCATCTTTTTCAATGATATGATAATGAATTTGCCATATTCTTAAACTCATACACCAACAACCATTTCATTTTGTTTATAATATGAAAGAGTAAATGAATGTTGCAGATTAGTTACGGACTTTGCTTGCGTTGTTGTCAGGATTGGGGGTGAAAGCCCGCAAAATCAGCAAATAAAAATAGCAAAGAAAATATAAGGAGATGCTGTAAGGTGCCCATTTATAATGTAAATATTGATCAATATCAGTAGATTTGACCGTTTTAAATAAATTATTTCTGTTTATTACACATTAATAATTCATATTTTCGGTAAACAACTACTTCCACAACGAGTATATTAGTTATATAATTTCTGTGGGTACAGATTTGTCGAATCTATTACAAAACATGCATACCTACATACTAAAGGAAATAGGTACATATTTTAATTTAAACCCAACTCTTATGCGAGACAAATCCAGAGAAATATGAATAAAATTGGCAGGACCTTGAACCTGACCAACAACTTATTTGGACTTAAGAAAAATGTATACTACAAACTACTCTATCCCAACCAGGTACCCATCATAATTGTTAGATTTTTATTGTTGTAATTCAAAGTAATTTCAACTTGGCAAATTCATCTTATCCGGTCTTTTTTAACTCAAATCTCACCCATAATCTCCCATTTTGATAGAGGGTAAAATAAGCTCGTTCATATTCTTTTTTGGCTATACAATAATGAAAAAACTTGATTACACGGGATTAGGTGAAGAAATTTCATATTTCCGTTCCATCTTTGGGCTTTCTTCCACAACTGACAAAACTTTAGCTAACTTTCCTATTCTCAATTTTGGATCTGGGCTTGTGATAATGATATTGTTGGCAACCAAAGTACTGCTACCGCCAATGATTGTGGAGTCACTGGACTTTTTTTCAATCAGTTCGTTCGTAACATTAGTAGAAACATTTGGAGGAATGACGGTAGAAATAGTGCTATTACTGGTCACCGCCGCACTCGTTATAATCGTTCCAGCCACATTTATAACCGAGTTATGTTGTATCTATAGCAGCAGTTCCTCCTGGCAAATTAGTATTGATTTTAGCATGGGATGGGTTTGGCATGGTTGAGATTGCCCCAGTAGCTATCTGTCCAGTAGGGTGAAAGCTACTACTAATGTTACTAATGCTGCTAGTTGGACAGCTATTATTAGAAACGATTTCTGTTTGACTATTACTTAAAGAAGAAAAGCTTTTTGTTGAAAGAACATTGCAACTACTGCTATTAAATACGTCCAAAGATGGGTCAAAAGATCTGTCGGAGGTATTAGTTACTATTTCATGTCTAGCTAAACTTTTGCTACTGCTGGAAGGAATTGACTCAGTCGTCTTTTTTGACGTGGATGAGGATAGATTATTATTGATAGCTTCAACTTTCAACACTGTTTCTGACCTTCTAACCCCTTCTTCTTCGAAGCCAGCTACACCACTACTGCCTCCACCGCTAGAAGTACTGCTGCTGCTGTTGGTTCGCTTGCTTATCACGTCATTATTACTGCTGCTTCCGACAATCTTATCTCTTGGCTTGTACTCCCGTTGCAACCCTGAACTTTTCTCTTCAAAAGTTACTACTCTAGGAGAAGGGGAAGGTGAATGCTTCAATATACTGTTTCTACTTGAATGACCATCGTTATTGTTTTGTCCAGGCACCAGTGGGATGTTAAGAGAACTTGTATTCTCTAAATTTTCCTCCAGTGACGGGGCACGACGGACCGTCGCTTTGTGAGCTGCTCGTAAAACAACTGGCATCACTTTATGATCCAAACTTAACTGCCTACGGAGTCCACGCGTGGTCGGTCGGCCGTTAAGGAGTTGATGGGCAACCTTTAAACAAAACAAGAAAGGACAAAAATGCAGAAACAAAGGAATCAAAGGAATTTGGGCAAATGGTCAAATATGTGTATTACATGTGTTATATATGCTTATAGTTAAATACATAAAACGTGTTCATGTCTATTAATTTAATTGGCGTCACTAGAAGAAGGGTTGAATTCGTATGGATGTTATACTGTTTTGATCTTGTAAGACAATGTGAATGTCAAAAATGTAGAAAAGCATCACTAGTACAAACAGTGATGTTATTGTGATCATAGGAGATACATACACACGTCCATATAATAACTTTAACATGACATGTTATTTAACCTGTTCTGCAGGACTAAGGGACCTCATCTCACCAGAAATGATCCCAAAGGACGAAGAAGCCTTTGGTACAGCCAAAAGCTTAGTAGCAGATGAGGTACCAGTAATAGCATCAACTCCAGCTGCTGTTGCTGAGGAGGACGATGATGATGTATTCAATACTTTATCACTCTGTTTATTCTTCTGCTCTGGTAAAGTTACAAGGGACGTGGAGTCTGAGCCTGGCATTATTCCTGTTCTTCCATAGATAATAGAGTTCTCATCCAAACTTTTATATTTGAAAAGGAAACAAAGAAAAACATTTCTATCGATTAGAATAATAGCATTCACAGAGTAGCAACGAAAAAAGTTGCAATAAAAATAGCAGTTGACTACTGATTTAGAGAACTAGATAACTACTTTTTATTCACAAAAAACAATAAAATATTAGGAAGGAGAAAATACATTCTATAATGTATGATTGTCTTGAAGATCAAATATCGGAAATTTATTGCAAAGTTGGAAAAAGTATTCTGCTTACCCATGGTTTTCGCTAGATATAACAAATCACAGCGCATATTGATGATCCACCACGGAGAAAGCATCAAACAACAGAACAAGTCCTATGAGCTCAGTTATTATCACCACATTTTTAAAAACCTTACATGCATGTGAGAAGTTTTTAGCATTGCTAATTTTTGTAATTCTTGTGAAAAACAAGTTAGCCGAATTATAATATAAAAGTACCAGGGAGCCAAAAGGAATACGCAAATAATGGTTTTGATTTATAAAAGGCAGGTTAAGGCAATGGGGAAAGGATTCCACCGACTATGCAATAGGTTTTTCTTTCTCACAAAAAGTAAAAACGGCTTTCATAACAAAATTAACATTTCATTTTTATCTTACTTTGGATCAGGGGGTACCGGAAGCTCTTTATCGAAGCCTTCTTTTCCTGAAACAATATTTGCAATTGATCTTAGGATGTCATAATGATATTCATGCAAATCTAACTGCAAATTTCTGGCAGTATTACCTAATAACCAATAGGTCTTCATTTTCCCTTTCCCTTTGATTTCAGTCATGCCCCTGTATTCGGTTATGTAGCCACCTCCGGGTATTTCATCCAACTTTGCTTTCGTGGAACTTGATATATGAACACGCCAAGGGGCACCTTATTTACGCATTAAAAATTCACTTGTTATAATATTTATGATTTGAGTGTATTTAGTTTTTTAAATGTCAATCTGCACAAAGAGTCTACCATTAGTTAGAAAACAAATAAAAACAAATTTATATTTCTTCCTAACCTGTTGACTTCCATTCTTGATGCAGTATTGACAGTATCGCCAAATAAACAATACCTTGGCATTGTTAGACCAACCACGCCAGCACAACAAGATCCTAAAATTTCAAGTAAAATGAAAGTTCAATTTTTTGCTATCGTCTTACTTATAACTCTAGAAAATACGCAATCAATCAGGATTCGAAACGTGAATGGCCCGAATCTTTTTTCCTCAACTGTTTCCGCACGTAGCTTCGACGTGACAAAAAACGCAAAGTATCTCATTTTACACAAAATCGTACCATTAAAATGGCACTCCTACTATCAAAAATTGTCATGAAATCTGTTAACATTTTTTCCTCTATTATTTTCAAAAGTCACGTTTTGTATCTTACAAATCTGAATGAAATTTAAAAGTAATATAGAAAGCAAGGATCGGAAAAATATCACAAACCTGTATGCAATCCAATTCTAAGACGCAAAGGCGTATATGGTAAATGGCGTATTCTAAATTTACCGCTTTGGTGCAGAAGATCTAAAGAAAAGCAAAATCCAAACCAGTTATAAAGGATAAAATAGAACAGGAAACACTCATAAACTCTTGTACCTAAAGCCATTGTTGCAATTTGATCAGCATGGTCTGGAGACCAAACCGGAGCGCCCCCCACGACCATATAGGCATCTCCTATTGTCTCTACCTACATTTCAATTTGTCAAATTAAAGAAACAAAAAATGTTTATTCCATTTCTCAGGTGGTTCGTAAAACACTTGCGAGCAGGTACTGAACATATTTTTATTTAATGCTGATTCTTTGCATAATAGCCATAAAACCAAAACTGTTCTCTTCGGTTGTACCTTACTACAACTTAAATAATTTATTATTTAGACGAAATGGAAGAATGGATGTCTCCCAACTGAAAAACAAAAAGTTGGTCAGCAAAGAAACTACTTTTGAGAATTGGTCTTTTTAGGAACAGGAACCTTAAGCAAAAAGCAGAGAAAAGCAAAATTTGATGAAATCCATCAGTGTATTACTATAGTAGACTCTTGGTTACCTTGTACACGTTGTAGTCGTTGATGGTAGCATCGAAACATGTGTATAAGTCATTGAGTAAATCCACGACCTCGAAAGGAGTTGAATACGCAGATATTGTGGTGAATCCAACAATATCCGAGAAATAAATGGTCACCTCGGAGAACTCTTCAGGGTCCACTGGTAGGCCTAGTTTCAACTTTTCAGCGACAGTACTGAAATTGCATGCATAGGTAGATAAACAGATCCAATGTACAATTGAAAAGTTCGGTAAAAACTAAAGTTTTTCCAAATTTCATCTGTTTTCCGCTTTTCCATCCATCTACTAACATCAACTATCAACTACCACCCTTTCAATTTAATTTTACTAATGGTTGGTCACTAACTTGGGCAGCATGCGGTTGAGGAGCTGCTCAGTTTTCTTCTTTTCCAAGTCCAATTGGTCCGTTCTTTCTCGTATAAGTTCCTCCAAATTGTTTGAGTACTTTTCCAACATTTGGAACATTGTATCCACGATATTTGCTTTCCTAAATTTTCCCAAACAATTTTCTCATTAAACATACAAAGCATTCCAGCTCACTGCCATGATAATAAACATGTAACACGTAGTAGAGGGGAAAACTAAAAAAAGAAAAGAGACTCAATAGAGCAATAATAGTGCTTTTCACTTTTATTATCAGCGCATGCAAACTTACACTATTTTATCCCATTATCATCCACCTTATTCTGCTCATTCAAGAAAGACAAAGGGAAACGGAAGGAAAAGAATTTCGGAGATGGTTCCATTAAATGGTTTTTCTAACATATGCTTCCGTATTGTGAACTCATTTTTTCTTAAAAAACGATACATGAAATAAAACACCACGTTTATGGATAGTTATTTCTTCCTAATAACACATCTTCTCTCCTGTTTCACTCATGCATAAAGACTTGGAAAATCTTCTTTTCACAGAACAAGAAAGGAAAAGGAAAGTTCGAGTGTTCCTTTTAGACCAATACAACCACAAAATATACATATCCAGCGATTATCTTTCGTGTGAGACGTGCGTTAAATTTAAACAAGCTTCGTATTACACCATACCCTACGGAAACTTTCATAATCATCAGCATCATCATATCATTAAGCCGTATTTCCTTCTTTTTACAGTAGCGTTGCTTTGCTGTTCTATGAAATAAAGCTTCCCTGCGTATCCTAAAACCCAACCGCATCANCCGTATTTCCTTCTTTTTACAGTAGCGTTGCTTTGCTGTTCTATGGAATAAAGCTTCCCTGCGTATCCTAAAACCCAACCGCATCAAGAAGGAATTTTATCCATGTTTAGATGATGAAATTTTTGTAATCCAATTTTTATTTTCTAGTAGATCTTTTTACACTTCTTTTATAGTTGGGTCTCTTTCACTCTAGAGAAATCATTTCAGCATGTGTACTTGAAGTTAACAAAATATAGTTTGCATAATATTACATCATAATATAATATGAAGAAACCTTGTTGTCGCCTTTTATAAGTGTAAGTGCACTTGTGTAGTAATAATATAATAATTGAGTGAAAGGAGACATTTTTGTTTGTGAAATAATTCACGCACGACAGTAGTTGAAAGGAAGACATAACCCTTAAAAAGGCTTTCCTATCCATGATAAGGTGTTTATGGGTGGGCACTTGATTCATTGTCAGTATTATTATTGCCTCATCCGCAAAGTCATTTTGCTTTGAAGCATAGTTGAAGTTTTATGCTTTCATAATTGCAGCTGTAATGATCTAGTATGTGTTAAATCTGTCATCAAATGTCTTCAACGTGAGGTGATGTCGCAGTATTAGGGTAATATGATGGTACATTTTGGTACACAATAAATGAAGGTGTAAATGAATCATCTTTGGAATGGCAAGATCATAAAACAAGGCAGTAAAATGAAATCCATTAAAATAATAATAACACATAAACTCATCATTTCTGCGGTAGCTTTGGATTTTATGGGCTTGAACTGTGGCCTTTATTTTTCTCGTGCGTCACAATTTATTTGCTCATTTTATTATGCGACTCAAAGTTGCCGACAAAAAAGTCACCAAAGTTTATTATTAATGCTCTTAATCCAATATACAGGTACCAAATACTATTTTTGTCCATTTATGAACAACACTCTTCGTGCTTTCCTCTTTGTGATTTAGGAAGTATAAAATTGATTTCCTTTCAATGCAAAATGCTATGTAATTTTAATACTTGTGGTTTCTAGGAATTTCAAATAGGTTGTATTGATAGAAACAGAGACTGCTAGCAAAAAATAAAATTTACAAGATGTGCTAAATAATTATTTATGACTTTACCTTCCATGATTTAATGTCTTGAACAGGTCATGGATCACCATGAAATCGGGTCTCTATGTCCGGAAGTTCCGCCCAGCATTGCCGCATAATGTTGACTGCTTCAGGAGGCGCTGAGCCTTTGCTTACAGACGGACGAATTAATGGAGGTGGTCGTTTCAGCTTCTCCAAAATTTCTGGAAACAGGAAATGAATGGAAATTAGATTCTTTGAAAAGATGATAACCTACACGAGTTTGTATTTTGTATCTAGCAGGTAGTAGTTCTATGGAGAATGTTTACGACTACGTGACAAGACGAAAGTTAGCAGCTTCATTTTGGTCATAATTGTTTTACCACCCGTGAAAGCGGAAGAAACAAATATTAAATGTGAGATGTGAAATTGTCGTTTATTACTGTGTATATCATCATGGCTAAGTTTATATTGAGGTATTGAGGTATGTTTATTGCCAATTTCATTGATGCTGTTGCTACTTTCAATGTTGTGTTGATGAGCGCAGTAAAACTGAAACTGCTCAAATTATTATAATCACTGTTTTGTGGACTAGGCTCCCTGTACCTTTATTACTACACAGAAAGAACAGAGATGGATTCAAACTTCTTCAACATTATTTTGTCCAAAGCTTCTCACAAACCGCATATCCTTGGTACGCAAAATTTTAATTAAATTATCCTGAGCATGCACGCTACCGGCTTCTCGCTTTAACTTTTATGATAGAAATCGCACCTGACATAAACTTGCATTTGAAAACCTTTAATACCTTGTATAATATGAACAATTGTGTTACACACATTTTTAATTCCCATTCTAAACTATTTCGGTAATGAAAGTCTCTTTAAAATTGTAGTAAATGCCCCATGAGGGTTTTCCAAGACAGTCAGTTACATAAGGTATGTAAAAGACTTTGGGGGAGCAGCTAACTACAAATTAAAATAGAAAATTTCATCAATTCTACTAAAGAAAGATCTTTATTTTAGTTTCGCTGCTAGGCCAATATTATATTAGCATAATTGAATGGGTTCAAATGAAAACTGTTTTATGGAAACTACCTAAATGTAAATGCTTTTTAATGTTTGCTAAATGTGAAAATTTTTTTTATTCCCACAGGCAGTTTCCAATTTTAGAGTTTTGCAACATAGGAACATGTTTCCAAAATTATGGGTAGGTGTGTCTTTGGTAGGTTTCAAACGAAATAGATAAAAGGTTAACTACGGATTTCATTTGCGGTTGACCTATCAGACGAGAGGAAACTTTTGTTTTGGAAAGATAGACAAGGTGTTTATTACCACAGGAGAAAATACATTACTTGGAAAACAGCTTTTGTGGCATGGTTTTGCCTTTTCAGAACTGTTCCACTTTTGTTTTTCTTCTTTCTATCAACAACATCTGAAATGAATATCAAAGAAACCAAAAGAATTTGGGGAATGGCAAATAAAATTAGGCTTGTTGCGGACACATTCCTACTCAACAGTAGGTAATCTATATTTTTCCTTCCATTGTAAAGAACTGTGGAAAATAGAGCCTCCAAATAAATTCAAAAGCTTGTTTTATTCTTCAGGGCATGTATCATTTCTTCTTGAGCTGTTATAAACCGTAGTGGTGCCTCTAGTGATACTAATACTTTCACTAGTGATCTTTTCCGACCAGTCTTTCCAAAACTTTTTACTGTTCCTTGGCTGAGAAAAAAAAGAAACTGAAAAACGTTTTATCTACCTGTCTTGCAGTTTAGTATTCTACGTTAGAAAGTGGTGAGAAAGTGATGGGGGGTCTAATCTACCTTGGGCTTTATGTTAAGGTGAAGAAATGGAAACAAAACCAAGTTACAAGTGCAGTTGATGTTTTAGGTTGGTTGGATATATAATGTTTCGAGTTTTTTGTTTACCTTCCGGAGTCAATGTAAGCATACAATAAGGTTCCCCTCTGACCAAGACTTCCTGCATTATAATAGCGAAACTGTAAACGTCCCCAGGTTGAGTCCCTTGTCGACGTAGATTGTCATCACGAAGAAGTTCAGGTGCTAGCCACAAGGAAGCTATAAGAATATAAAACTTTGATAAGTAACAGATGAATTGGTATGAGTTGCTATTTGGCTTCAAAGAGGAATTGTTCAGAATAGTGTGAAGAAAAGCTTCTAAAAATTCTTGAAAATAAACGGTAGTACTAAAAAAGCGACAGAGTAAAAATAAAAAGTTATTATGACAGGTAACCCCGCTTCTTTGAAAAGCTATAAAGGTTTAAAATATAAGGCTTATGCATTTGACAGCGACATGAAACGAAATGGAAGTGGTCTGATTTCTTAAAGACTAAAATGGCTACTTAGGTAGTACACATCAGATTGACTGACAGAAATTATCATTTTTGATCTCTTACCTTTTGGCGATTTTGATGGATATGGTATATTTTGACTTTGATACAAAGCAGGCTATTCCATAATCGGTAATCTTTAAAACCCAGCGCGAATCAATAACACAATTATGGGAGTTGAGACAGCCGTGGCAGCGGATCATACTTGAATGGAGGTAGCGCATTCCCTGATAAATGTAAGAATATTTTACCAAATTAGTTCTTAATAACTTTATTATAACTATATTAACTATTATACGGTTAACCAATTTATCAACATTTCTTAACAAATTTTGTATCTTTCAACAAACAAAGTTGGTTTAATACATATGTAATTACTTTCTACAACCCATGTAACTTAATATGACTGTATGGTATAATCTACTTATCTACTTTTACTATATAATCAATTTTTAATGTAGTTTTTAATAATTCTCATATAATCCCATGAAGACATTTGGATGAAATTTTGTAACGTGGTTTCATTAAATTGAAAAGCTGGATGTGATTCTATGCCAAGGTATACGGTTTGATTGAAAGAGAAATCCAAGAAAACTACTCAAGGTTGTGAATGTACATAAAGGAGCAAAAATTTTTTCTTTTTACCATAAACGCAAGTCAATTCAACGCAAAAACAATTTATTGCGAATATATTAAATTGAAAAGCTGGATGTGATTCTATGCCAAGGTATACGGTTTGATTGAAAGAGAAATCCAAGAAAACTACTCAAGGTTGTGAATGTACATAAAGGAGCAAAAATGTTTTCTTTTTACCATAAACGCAAGTCAATTCAACGCAAAAACAATTTATTGCGAATACAATATTCTCCACATTTTTTACCTTCAACTGAGTATATGTTTACTTTTTCTACGAAGTTGCTTTCTTGATAATAAGGTTTTATTCGCTTTCTGAGACTACACAGTTCATTTTCTAAGTCATAAGATATTTATGCTCTGTAAATATATTTAATGCTGTCTTCAATGTAGTTCCTTTTGGAATTGAAAAACTCAAAAAGGGTAAAGGAGCTGCGGGATATCCTTTCAATTACCTCAAATTCAGTAACGTATCTCAATTCTATACCGAGACATTCTTGTTCTTCAAAAAAAGCACTCTAAGATCCAATTTAGATTCTTAGGACTAGTACCCGAATGAAAGATAAAACGTTGATTTTTCACTTAAGGATTTTCATTCTGGATTTGAATCGGAATTGATGATTAACATAATTTTTCATCAAATAAAATTTGCAAATCTAACAATCAATTTGTAGGTTTTGTTGATCCACACATTATGCTTTTGATAAAAGTCTTTTTTAAGACTATATTTTCATCATAGAATTGTTGACGTCAGCAAGGGAAAATGGCACTCGGGAGACTTACGGATTAAGCTCTAATGATATTGCGTTTGGATTTTAAACCTTGTAACAATATTTTTGCAGAACAAGCAAATCATTACTTGATATGTTCACGTATGTTTCAAAAACCCCATGAATCGCTCAGGCTTCCATTTTTAAAAAGCATGACCTTCTTATGAACTTCGTTTATAAAAAAACAAGAAAAATATTCCTAAACACCTCCTTTTGTGGTGAGTTTTAAACTGTGGGTCTTAACAGCATGCCTGGGATGAAAATTGTAGCAGAATTTAATCCAGACAAACTTGCTTTTACCATTCTTTCGTCTTTTAAATGCCAACTTTATTTGTCATTTGGATTTTAAACCTTGTAACAATATTTTTGCAGAACAAGCAAATCATTACTTGATATGTGCACGTACAATGTTTCAAAAACCCCATGAATCGCTCAGGCTTCCATTTTTAAAAAGCATGACCCTATGAGCTTCGTTTATCAAAAACAAGAAAATATATCACTAAACACCTCCTTTTGTGTGAGTTTTAAACTGGGGGTCTTAACAGCATGCCTGGGATGAAAATTGTAGCAGAATTTAATCCAGACAAACTTGCTTTTACCATTCTTTCGTCTTTTAAATGCCAACTTTATTTGAATTCAACAGTTTATGTGTGTATTTTGTGCTTCTAAAAAGTCGAATTATTAAATAATGGTTCTAGAAAAGCTAAAGTAAAGCTGAAGAGTTTCAAAAAAATTCAAGATAAACAACGAAGTATTTGGAACTTTTTTCTTTTCCCCAGAAACATTCATTCCTTTGCAACTGTCTTAAAACGTTTACCTTTCCTGGTTTTATTTTTATCCACTTGTACAAATGAAGCCAAACATTTTCAAATTTTCGACTCTCTCTCTTGTGATTCTTCATACTTTCGCTATAAGCATACAAGTAAGCTTGTGGAAGTAAAAGTAGAATAAAAGTTTTGATGCGTTTACAACCAAGGTACTTATATATTACAAAAAAGAGTGTTTTCATCAGGGGGCATGTGTGATAAAATAGCAAGTAAAACGTATAATATTAGTCTGGCTTTATACATTTAGAAAAAGTGGCAGTAATTCCACGGGTGGATGATTTTCTCTTTAATACTTAAAATTTATTATGCAATTATGCATTCCTATAATATATTACAGCAAATAATAATATAGTTGGGGATTTTCTTTTTTCTTCAATTTTGGAGAAACTTTGTGGAACAAATCGTAGGTGTCTAGTTAGCAATTTGGTAAACAAAATCCGTTTATCTTTAAACCACAATACGCGGATAGACGAAACACTGCAGTCAAGTGGTGGAAACTGGAGTGGCAATCCAAACGCAGTGCATTAACTTACCACACACTCAAGCTGAGAAACTTTTTTATATTCTTTCCTTTTTATAAAAAGAAGAGAAAAGGGAATGACAGGTTACTTAATGCAAAGGCGTTTTTATAGCGAAATTGAAAGCTTTTTTACTCATCCCCTTTTGTTCCTGGTTGGATAGAACAGATTAAACAAACGGATAGCTCTTCTCTGTTTCTACTTTCACTTTGTGGAGAATGGGAAAGAGAGAGGAGGCCAACATGTTTAAACAATTATGAGCATCTAGCGAAGAAAAGACAATGATGGTTTTCCTTTGCTCATTCAACAGCACTCTTTTTTGATCTGAATATTTAAGCGTTTATGAGCGGTGGGCTTACTTCCTCAACTTTAAAACTGAAAAAGTAAAACTAAAAGAAAGTTTTAGTAAAATACCTACTCATCCTTTTCCTCACTCTTTTTCAGTTGACTTGACAAAGCAAAAGGATTGTTCTAAGAAACGTGGTTTCGCCATTTAGTAGTTCTCGTAATAAATTGCGATATTTTTTACTTTAGTAAAAGTAGCTGTATGGAAACATTCACTTACCCGAACCAGATCCGTTAAAAGGGAAAGTTTAAAAGCCCAGTCAAGCTTGATGTCACTTGCTTTGATGATCTGAAACAAGGATCCACGGCTACAATACTCGTAAACCAGTGATGGCATTTCATCCGTTAAACATCCCAACATGGCCACCAAATTCTCATGTCGAAGTCCATGGAGCTATATTTTAAAAGTACATAAGATGAAAAATGTGATGGTCTTAGGACACGAACTACAACTATTTGTTTATTAAGCAACCTTGCTTTGCTTTCAAAAGAATACGCATAATATTGCATAACCTGGAATTTTTTACATAAAAGGAAAGCATTTCCTAACTTTTTGTTTGCATGAGCTCATGCAAAAATTCACTGGTTTCAATGAAATTGAAATTAAAATATGGACCAATGACATTTAAAAGTAAAATAGTCCTTTGTTTAAACTTTTTGGTTTCAAATAAGTTTATTCTTATATGAACACGTTCAGTTTTGTATTAAAATATTTTCATACATTTACAAAAATACATTAACATCTACAGAGGAACCTTGACATGCACTAGTCCTGACATGGAAGTATGTATAAAATTTTAAATTTTAAGTGACTGTCTTAAAAATACACTTACCGTTTCAAGTACTAGCATCGTCTTCAGTTTAACCTCAAACATCTCATTGGACGAAATGCCCGAAATTTTCTTAAGAAATACCATATCTCCCTGTAGGCGAACAATATATTGGAAAATAAATGAATCAGAAAATGATTTTCTTCGTTCAGGAGAAAGTCACATTAAAAAGCTATTAGAATGTTTGCGTGTTAAACATTTACGGTAGCATTTAGCAAAG
>JAANSO010001601.1:0-16301 GCA_036507315.1 Lepidocyrtus fimetarius | reverse complement strand
GCTGTATTGCTGTAATTGAACCAATAATCTTAAATAAATAAAGAATATTATTTTGAGCGTTTTTGCTTGCTAACCTATCCACCTATATCTATAAATAAAAATTATTTTTTATTTTTCTCTAGTTCTAATAGAGTTTGCAAAAAATATTTAAAAGTTATCTATAGCTTGCTTTGTCATCAAGACTTAACTATTAATTTTGATGACGATTAGTGTATTTTATAAATGACTTTAAATATACAAGTTTCAAAGTGTTAACAAGTTTGGGTTTTGTTAAGGAACGTCACCTTGTGAATGCTACAAAACAGTTAAGTAAACGTGATTAAACATCAACGTATGAACTAATATTTAAAAATAACAAAGGGGTTCGAAGCCTTATAATAACACTTAATTTGTAACTTATAAAATATCAGACTTGAAAGCAGCAGTTTTGTAAGAATTTTTTAATATGTCGTACAAAATATACACGTAGAAAATGGCTGGTAGATTTGACAAAACTCTAAAAACAGTAAAATAAGTTTATTTCTTAATAGTAAAAATGTACGTGGATTCTTCCCCACACCTCCGCAAAATGCAAGTGTCTGGATCTTGAAAAATATAGTCTCATATGTACGTATATATTCACTTGTTTTTACTAAACGTTGAAAAGATAAGTTAACGATTTTATAGCTTCTGCGCTGTCATTTGTTACAAAATAAAACTAAGATTCTATTCTTATTAAATAATCTTACGGTTTGGACTGAATTTATAGTTTTACATGAGATACAATCGCTCATCTTCAAGTATTTACATTGACTTAAAAATTGGGATTCCTTTCTCAGCCAGGTTCAAATCTCTCGATCCCTTCTATTTGACCTTACTCACTAGTCAGTATTTTAATTATAAGACACAGTTTGAATGAAACGTAATCACTCTCGTAAATGATTAAAATTATTTTGATCGATTAACTAGTACACTGGAATGACAATTAATTACTTTTAGTTTTCATAATGGAAGATATGCCTTTTGATACGTTTCTACTTCAATAGGCGTCCACCTTAAAAATTAAATTTCACATGGGTAGTTGTCTAATGTTCATCGTCTTCCAGTAAAGCTGAGTCGTTATCTTCTTTGGAAGAGTGAGAATTTTCACTGTTACTATTGCTGCAGTTATTATCGGAGTCTGAAGCCGTTGGAGACGGCTGGCGAGGAATTCGGGAAGCAGTTCCTACTGCTGCGGCAGGTGTTGAAGTATTTGAGACCTTCTTGTCACCTTTCGACAGTGTTGTCATTCTGGTGTAATTAGGATTTGAAGCAGTGGTGGCTCGACTATGATCAAGGTGATCGTACTCTTCTTCAACAACTGCAAAATTTAAAGAGTTTGAAATGGTTTGAGCTTCTATTATAATTATTTTTTCTTATAAAAATTACATATAACAATGGTTTCTACCTCGAACTCCTTTTTGACCTTTGTCTTGATTAATTTCATCATATACATGGTCATCCCCATCTTTGTTCAAGTCTTCAATACTTGTGTAAATATTATTTGGTATGTTTGGATTGGTTGCATCAGCTTCCAAATTCTTTTGGCGAAGTGCACGAGCCGTTGGAAAATCATACGAACTTGCACCTCCTAAACATAACCATAAAACATTATTTTATAAAATTAAAAAAATAAAGCTTATCTGTTGAGAATTCGGGGAAATGCAAACTACTTAAAAGCATGGAGCCCCAAATACCTTTTCCATAAAACCATTCGAAATACACTACATCCCGCAGCATTGTAATTAGCAAAATTGTTTAAATATTTTTATATCATGATAGAATATAAGATTGTGCAACACTTTTCATAATTACTATCCTCACCTGGATTACTGAATTGATCTTCTTCATCTCTGTAACCATTCCATGGTCTCTCACTAATGTTTCTTGTAATGGTACTTCCTCCGAATGAGCTTAAGTTATTTTGTTCATTGGTAGAGCTCCCTTGCTGATAAGAGTAGACTGGGTTATCAAAATGGTGATGATCTGAAAACATTGCAGGCGAATAATTCAAAAATGTAAAAAAAAACCTTATCAGGAAATCAATTCCTGTGCAAACAATTTCTTCGTTTGCTTTCTATCAACTTACCATAGTCAGATCCTGCGTTTGCTTTGTAGTGAACATGCACATCTTGTTTCATTTTTCTAATGCGACGTCTGTAGTAAACGATTACACAAGCAATGGCCAAACAGAATAAGAGAAGACCCATAACTACCATCACAATTACTCCTGTGTTACCCCCCTTTTCTGGTTCGGCTACAAAACCAAGTTATTAATTAATTTTAAGTTTAACTGGCAACTGAGTAAGTAATAATAATAGATACTTACCTTCCAACTGATTAGTTGTTGAGGTAGGTACGATTCGCAAACAAGCAAAAGATTCAGACGAGCCTTGAATTGGGTACACTTCATTTGACATTTCTGCAAGTTTAAGGGTTTAGAATTATTAATGTTCGTAGCTTTATTTATTAGTTTCTATAAGCTTACCCTGGTAAATCCGAGGAAGAATGCAGCCTTCAACTGGATCGCAAATATGATGATTAGATTTGCACTCACAAGTGTGAACACATTGGTTTCCGTAATAGCCTTCAGGACAACCTAAAGTTTAACATAATTCGTTTGTTAACAGAATTTGTACATTTTGTTCTAGTTTTTATACTCTAGTTGCCTTACTTTCTGCACATTTAGGACCCATCCACCCCTTTGCACATGCGCATTCTCCGTCATGACCCCTACAACGCTCCCCATTTGCACATTGACAATCCTGGCTACAATTGAAGCCGTATTTACCAGGTGGACAAGCTTTGGAACAATCATCTCCAATCCAACCTGGGTAGCAGCGACAAGTTCCAGTGCGAGGGTCACAATCAGCTTGGTTCGTTTTACAGTTGCATGCTTGCTTACATCCTTTTCCGTATGTTCCTTCTGGACAGGCAGACGTACAAAAGAAATCCGTATGGTTGGAATCGCAAGAACATCTCCCAGTTACTGGATTACAGGTAGATCCTGAGAAAAACAACATTAAAATAATTATACATATTTGCGTAACTAAATCAGATCATTATAATGAAAATTATACAGCATACCGTGTAAACATGCCGGACATGATTGCTCACAGTTAAGTCCAAAAAAGCCATCTGGGCAAGGTTCTTCACAATTATTACCAGTTTTTCCTTCAGGACAATGACATTTTCCCAGTTCTTTGTCGCAAGTTCCTCCATTACACTTGCATTGGTTTGTACAGTCAGGCCCCCAAAACCCATTATCACATTCAGTGTCACATTCCCCACCTATTTAAAAACAGCAACAATTAAACAATCACAGGTCTTAACAATGTTTTGGTTTGCCCCTGATGTTTCAGTGAATAAGAATATTTTTATCAACGTACCCTTGAATCCTGGCTTGCAGATGCATCTTCCATTTGTTGGATCACAACGTTGAGTATTTGCTCTGACACAAGTACAGTTATAAGCACAACTTTCTCCGTAGGCCATTGCGGGACAAGTTTGCTCGCACTTGTCACCATGAAATCCTGGAAGGCACATACACTTTCCTGTGTGCTTATCACAAACTCCGCTATTTTTACAATCACATTTCGAAGTGCAATCTTGACCCCACAAATTTGGAGGACATAACTTGTCACAGTATAGACCATGCCAACCGGGTAGGCAAATACATCTTCCACTTTCTGATTTACATTCACTGGCATGGACACAGTTACAGTTGGATTCACAACGAACGCCGTACTTCCCCGGAAGGCAGGCATTCTCACATTGCAATCCGTAGTAGCCTGGTGGACATATACAATTTCCATTTATCGGATCGCAAAACGCTCCGTTGGAACAATTGCATCGATTTTGACAATCATGGCCCCAAGTGCCTAACGAACAAGGTCTGGTACAGTCCTGACCTCGCCAGCCGGGCTTGCATAAACACTGTCCGTTGTGAGAATGACAGCTGCAGTTTTGAAGACATTAGAATTTACTATCATTACACTGGTCAGTTAATGCAAAATAAATAAAAATACTTACACAGCGGTATTCGTCGAGTTACAAGAGCAAGTGCACTCACACTGAGGGCCATAGCGGGATGCTGGGCACTCACCGTCTTCACAAAACGGACCTGTCCAACCAGGTTGGCAAGTACATGTTCCATTGACTGGATTACATATTCCATCGTTTTTGCACATACACTTTTGCTCACAGTTTTCACCGTAGCTTGTTGCTGGACATTGGTATTGGCACTAAAATAAAATTTAAAGTATTTTTCATAAAATGAGCAATAACAAAGCAAACAAAATCTTTCTTAAAATTAGTAATTTTACTCACATTTTCCCCAGTGTAACCCGGCTGACATTTACATTCGCCCGTTTCATGATGACAAATTGCTCCGTTAAAACATTCACAATTTTTCTTACAACTTACTCCCCACTTCCCAGGTTGACATGGGCTAGCACATACATCGCCCTAATATTTTCAGATAATTTACAAAAATGTCTTATTTCTAAACATTTAAAATATAATCAAACATGTCATAATCCTTTACCCTCCATCCTGAAGTGCAGTAACATTTCCCAAACTGGGCGTCACATGTTCCTCCGTTTTGACATTTACAGTCGCCTTTACATTGCGGTCCGTGAGTTCCCGCTGGGCAAGGATTTTCACATCTTCAAAAAATACATTTAGATAAGTTAACGTATTTTCAATTCATAAATCGGGCAATTTCAAAATTCTTACAAGGGCCCTTTCCATCCAGAAGTGCAGTTACATTCACCAGTGACATGATGGCATGTTCCACGATTCAAACAGTTACATTTTTCAGAACAATTTGCGCCGTAAAAATCTGGTGGACAAGGTTGATTACAATGCTTCCCAGTATAGCCTGGCTCACAAATACAAGCTCCCGTTGAAACATCACATTTGGAGCCGTGATCACATTGGCATTTCTCCTGGCAATTTGCACCCCATCTTTGTGGAGGACATTCTATGGGAAAAATACGGTTTTTTATTTCTGCTTTAAAATAAAAATGATAACATTGACAGTGGTCTTACTTAAACTACAATCAGGACCGCCGTAGTCATCTCTGCATTCACATTGGTTTGGCGCAATGCAGACCCCATTCTGACACTCAGGATTACAAATTGGGAAACACTTTGAGCCATCCTCTGACTCTCTATAGCCTGGACAGCATATTGCCACATTCTCAGTTTTCTCCACTGTCTATTTAAACCAAAGAGAATAATTTTTCAGTGTTTAGCATAATTTTCGCACGTTTTGACAAAAAATTGCGGTTATCATTCTTCTGAGAGTGAACATAAACATTTCATTAAAAATCCCAAAATTGGAAAATCCCGTGTCATTTTAAAATGTATTTTCCAAAACGACTCTTTTAACTGTTTTATGACAGTGTTGAGACGTGAAACGAAACGGATAGAGTATAATAAGCAAACATTTTTTTACAGGAAGATGACGATAACCCCTTTTCTGCCAAATCTGTCACGTACGTGTGTTTTGTTTAAATTCTTACCTCATTCTTTGGCACGGTACGAATTTCAGTCACATACTTTGAACACTTAAATGGAAAACTAAAGCAGTACTCGTACTTATGTACACGAACAGGCTTCTTCTCAGAAGATGTTATAGTTTTGTTGTATCTGCAAAAAATCAACATAAAAACGGGTTTAATTGCTGTGGATTAAATTTTGTGAAAAGAATTTTAAAAAATACACAAAAAATATTTTTACCTTTTAACTTCATTGCACAATTTAGGTTGCCCTTTGTACTCTGTACACGCAACAAGATGGAGAAGGCAAAATATCACTAGCGTAAACGTCACCGCGCAACAACTACCCGTGTATCGCGACATTTTTATAAATTTCTCGCCCTTTAAGGTACGAGCTATCCGTTAAGTAAAAACTTTTTTGAAATAGGACTTTATGGAGGCATTGGCGTGGGTATGAGGGATCCTTTTTGGTTGTCAAAATTGACAAAACTGGGAAGATTTTTCCTTTATTGATGTCAAAATTGAGGTAAATTGTTGTTTCAGGATAAAGTTCAAGAGATCCAAGTCTTTCCACCTACTTTTTTCCTAACCTTGTTGTGAATTCTGGCAAAGGATGTAACGCGTTTCCGGTTAGCGTGGGATTGAGATCCTGTAGGAAGTAATAAGATTATTTTAAGTACTTACATAAACACTAGAGCTTTTAATTTGTAAAATTTCAATCAGTTTTGAATAAAATAGTGTAGTTTTCGAAGCCATCAAGTATTTTTTAATTGATTTCATTAGTAATTGATTGTTTTCATTTTAAAAAGTAATTCCTTATAAAACAAACCAAACTTCTAATAATCATAGACATCGTAATATTTTCGGTACCATTGGATTTGAAAGACATTTTTCTTATGCATATCCTCCTACAATAATATTATGGCAACACCTACACGATACTTGGCAAAAATTTAAATTTTTGAGAAATCTATGCATAAAATGTCAACCACCTTTATCGCATCAGAAGTCAGGAGTAGTGTCAGTTACGCCAATGCCACACCCCCGCAATAATACACGTTTAACTATTACCTCTGCATTATCATGAACATCCAGTTAGTACCTTTTTGAATGTTGAAGCATTGCCAAATTGTTTGCTTTTTTGGCTTATTTTGTCTTTAGTACCTCAAAGAAACGATTTAAACATGCTTTTTGCACTTACTTTGAGTGCCACAACCAAAAATCTTGTCGTGTCTTACACTCCAATGACCATTATTAAATTGTTAGATTGTCTTTGTCTATTTCTCAAATGTACTTGTACTTCTCCCATTTCTATTTTTAGGGTGGCGTATTGGCAGCGACATTGACATTAATAGGTGGAAAGATTGCATAACGGAGACGATAAAAATAGAATTCTTTTTATTTAAACATGATTTCCTCCCCCAAAATTCATTTTAGCTATTCGATTTACGCTTAAAGAAAACAATTCTGAAAACCGCCAACTCAATAATAGGAAATGCTGTTCCTTTTTTAGAAAAAGATTAAATAGTTATGTAATCATTATTCAGCAATCCGTAGCGTAGTTAGATACAGTTAAAATTTTATGCAGAAAACATTGATTTTTAATTTAATATAAGATTTCTAAAATTGTTACTTACATTTGAAAACTCAATCCAGAAAATTAACAACTTCAAAACTTTTTTCACTTAATATTCCAATAGGAAAAATGAACGTCACAGGTTTACGTCTAAAAATAATTGCTGCATTTTCCTGTGTTTACGCCTAAATATTAATAATTTAATTAGAATTCGCAAATTGATCTTTGGCAATAAAATTTAATGTGACGATCGGGGACATTTTTATTGTCAACCCTGTTTGGTAAACATTTTTCTTTGTCAATTAATCGGAAGAAGGAGGATTCTGATTTTTATTGATTAACTATCATTGCTCAATCAAACAATCTTCAACTTTTCTATCTATGTAAACTTTGCTCATCATTCTCATAACAATAAAAATAGAAATGCTATTAAACATTATATGATATATGACGCATTAAACATTTTTATTGTACCCATTAAAATTGCCACTAAAACCAATTTTACTTTCAGACTAAAAGATTGCCTTTTATCTATAAAATTATGCGCATGCAAAAACGGGAAGAGGTAATAAAAAAGTGGACAAAAATGAAAACCACAAAAACCAATACACAAAAATAACCATGCGATATGTCACGCACGTAACTGGCAATACCGGGAACAGCACAAAGTACCTTTTTTTAAAAGGATCAATTTTATATGATTCAGAAATCGTTTTAAAAATCACGATAAACAATTGCAAATGCAAATTTTTGACTTCCAAAAGGGAAAAGTAGAACTTGGTGCATCATCATGTTTTGTTGAAAATCTGCTCCAATTTGTTGAAACATTTCTAGAAACTAAACACATAACTGCATAAGCACAATGAACTTTTAATTATTTTAGTTTTTAAGTTCCTGACCACCCACAAACTACAATTAGTCAGCAAAACTATAGAGACAATGAAGTTACTGAGGTTTAAGTAGAAGTAAAAACCAAATGATGACAAATAGTATGTGGTAAAATAGGAAGAGTTTATTTTTTTAAATTATAAAATAGTTGGTTAGAATTTATTACCTCCAAACTCCAACCACATATAATTCCTGCACATAAAAAACTTAGAATAAACGGGGAAAAGAGAAAACAAAGGTAAAGAAGCAGGCAGGAAACTTTGCAGACTTTTTCAGTAGATAAAATTTCACTGCAGTAAAAGCTCTCCTTATAAAATAAATTTGAAATTCGGAATTATCGCTTAAATTTTTATGAATGAATTTCTTTAATCACAGCACATGACGTGTAACCCGCCAAATGACAAATGTATATGTTACATGATGCAGTTTTACTTGCAGATTCCAAATATGAAATCATTTTTTATCAGTTCACTTCACGTGCTTCATGGATATACAATTTTTTATTAATTTGCATATAAAAGGATTATAATATGTGAAATCCAGCTAAAAATGCTATACCTCTGAAGGACTTACAAATTTTGACAAAGTAAAAATTGTAAAATAGGGCTAAGCTCTTCCGATTGATCAAATAAGAAAAATTACGATGGGAGTTCCCAAACAATCCATGGATATGTAATTTAAAAACTCAAAAGCACGTGAGCCGATCAGAAAACTCATTTCAGATTTGTAATCTACCAGACAAAATCCATCAGGTAGAATCTAAAGTTAGTCAATTGGGCACTTTTCACAACATCCAGATCCAGACTTTTTAGTAGATGAAATTTCACTGCAGTGTAAAAGCTCTTATAAAGTAAATCACAAATTCGGAATGTGAATGAAGACGAGTGAAAATTAAATTTTTATGAATGAATTTCTTTCATCGCATCATCCAATAGCGTCCACCGTTTCGCTATGCATTTTAAATTGTTATTAATTCTTTAAAGTATGTCTCTACAGCAGTGGTTTTCCGTACACACACACACATTCACTTACTACCATGACTCTGCATCACTATTTTATTATTGGGTTATCATAATCCCCATTAGCGGCACAAGCATGCTTGTATTAATTTAAACAGAAGAACGTGATGCATTAAAAAAACTAGTAATTATAAATAACCAGTGAGTCATAGTTTTCCAGTCATTCTCTTTTTCTTAAAACTTACAAAACCAGCCAGCAAGTTTTATGTATTCACTACATTAGTATTAATCATTTTGGAGAAGAACAAGAACAACAAAGAAGGCATTAAAGTTAATATTTTCACATGTATCCATTTCATTTCGGGCGAACATAGCATCCTTGTTTTGTAGATGCCAATTGTAAATGACAAGGAAAGTATGGAATACGATGATTTCTTGTCGGCTAATATTTTGATGATGATTGAGTTAGGCTTTTAAACGCAATTTACTTTGTTCTTTACTACCGGGTTCATGTTATTTGCTATGGTTTTTCTTAAATTTTCTCTTCCACTAAAGTTGGGCTTTGTTAGACAAAAGTTTTATTGCTTGGTTTAACTAACTCTAACAAGAGCTCGTATTGCTAAATGAAAGGGTTAAATAATCGTAAAAACAAGATCGAAGCGTGATATTAATACGTTGATGATGCTGGTAAAGTTTTAAACGAGAATAACTAGGTTCCATTTGCTAGACAAGTGACATGTCGCGGTGTTGAATTCATTCTTTTAATAATTATTCATGGAGGTGGTGATAACGATGATTCAACCGTTTCCAATGATTTATTTACAAATTGCAAATGAATATATTGCGTATTATTGACATTATCGACACTGCCCAAAATCCTTATAATTTTTTATTGATAAAGTGTCAACGAAAAATGAAATTTCTATTTTGTACGAGAGGAATGCTTTTGGTCAAATAAATAAAGGTAGTATTTCTAAAGTTTTATTCAGCACAGGTTTTGGCACTTGCTTTGCAATAGTTTTGCCAGTATTTGGTATGCAACTTATGGTAAATTTGTTTTTGGCATATTTTGAAAACACTAGAACACAAAGACTGCTCGACAACATACAAAAATGGGGTCAGTTCTGAAGTCATGAAACTGAAACTATGCCAGAGCTAGAGTTATAAAAACAAACGAAAAATACTCTTGATCGTGAACTTCGTAATTTTGGTAATTAGAGTATAGTGGCGGGTTGTGTAGTGTAGTAGCTTTTGGTAAAAGAATACGGTGCAGCCAAATATGCTTATTTACTTATTATGATTATCAGCTTAATTATTATATTTTTGCTTCTTTAGTTTTTAAAGCTACTTTGTTATGCGAGAAGAGCAGATGTATACAGCGTTCAAATGTAAAATATTATGCAGCTGCGTTGTCTTTAATGCAAGGAACTGCAAAAAATGTGCGAATTCTCTGAAAGTGGTAAAAATACAAACCGTGTTTATAATCTCGTATTTATTTTCTAGCTTTACTGACTGCGGTTTAAGCTTTATTTAGAGTGTTTTCATACACCTCATCATTTCTTTGGCCTTGCAGGAAATTCATTGCTTTAACTAAAGAAACCTATTTAACAAAATTACTGGCGGATTTGGTTATCTTTTATGTGCCTTACATTATTCAGAGTTTTCAAAATTTTATAATATCGGCGCCACGTCTGCTCTTTATCTTGTTTTATACAATTTTAAAGCATTGTATGCGATATATGTGCATACAATTTTTATTAAATAAGTAAAGATTAATTAAAGTGTTCATGAGAATGAAGGATCAAAATTGAAAAAGGGAATCCCACAAGTCAAACAAGATGGACATGTGATTCAAAAGTCCTAGCCCTTTTTAAATTGTGTACCTTGGCTATTGAAATGGACACGGGGCATTTTATAATTACATAATTCTCAATTTACCATTTAATTGTTTGCATTAATAAAATTTAATTACAGCTTAACCAAGCCGTTAGGGGGTTTTCTTTAATAGATTATACGAGGACTTTTTCAATGTCGGCGCTGTCTTGTCAACATCAATAAAAATATTTCATTCATGATGCTATTTACATTTAAATCAACGGAAGGAGGGTTTAAGATAGTTTTAGAAGCTATGCTAATCCATCATTTCTGCCCGTTGCAGTTGCAAATTTTTTAAGTAGGTTGCAAATGGTGAAAACCAAATTCTCATTTCATGTCACGCCACATTGTACTCAAAGTACTTATTACTTATTCTAAAATGATGACGATGCTCGCATTTTAAACAACTTGCACTTCATCATACATATATTTTATTTTTACAAAATTGTCTGAATTAAAAAGGTTTAAAATGTCGTCACGGTAAATGATGCGCGGATAATTTGTTGCAAATAGTGCATGTTGTCGTTGTCGAGTAACCATTCAAGCTGGATTAATCTCGTATTTTTAATATGCATTATGAGAAGTGGCGAAAGCAACAGTCGTTAGTTCAAACATTATGCTCTACAACATGATTTTACTTGTTTCTTTGACATATCAATCTCAAAACAAAATTATTTGCTTGTTTGCACATTTGCAAATATAAAAAAACTCAAAGTTAGATGCATGTTCATTTGGATCGGTTGAATAGATTGGCCGAGTTGTAACGAGGGTAAATGCGTAGGAGGTTTTATTTTGTTAGCATTAATGTTTCGAGTTGTTTGCGCTGTGGATATCGAGGACGGATATTGGATGCAGATATTGAAGTTTGAACTTTTACTTGTGACTATTTTTATGACGCTTCCTTGTTATTGTCTGCAGTTTTTATTGGTACAAAAAGAACTGGTCTTATATTTCAATTTACACATCTGCTAAGCTCTTTGTCTTATTAGTTTTGGCAATAGTGTTTTGCTTTCTAGCAAAATTGTTGATTTTAATTTGCTTAAGTGCATATACCTGATTAAACAAAGACTAAAAGGAATCGTCAACAACGGAAGTGATAAATGCAAACAAAAGGAAGATTACAAAAATATAAAATCATCTTGTGTTGTTCATTGCCATATTTCGGTTTATTTTGCTGATTTTCCGGAAAAGAAAATTATTCAAAATTAGCTACATTGCATGATAAGCATCCTTCCTATCACAATTCCAAGGGTTACCCAATCTATAAACATTAGATTCAATGTTTGTAAACAGAGAATAACCGTTAGCAAATAAACCTGAGTACAGAACATCGCTAACGTTTTCAAAGTTTCGGAGAAAGAGAGCAGATGTGTAATGGCAATGCACTTTTATGTAAACATTTGTTGGCGGTTTATTGACATTTTTTGTAGATAGTTCAGAATTGCCAACTGAACAAGTGTGCCAAAACATTCTTTCTCCGGAAATAAATGTTTTTGTATATGCTTACTTCAAAAGAAGTTTAGAACGTGGGTGGAAATGCTTCAAAACGAAAGGGGAATAATAAATTAGGCTTTAGCGATCAAGAAGGAAGCAAATTGAACATTTTCTTATGAACCGTTTTATTTATAAACAAAAATTAATTAAAGAGGATTTAATTATCCTATTCGTGATTTAATGCCACCGATGCTTCTAAGCTAAATAACCAAATTAGCTGAACCCTTTGGAAAATAACATATCTGAATTTCACTAAACCTTTAAACTAATTGAATCAATGAAATGATGTAATTGTTCATTCCCTATTTTTCAATATTGCAAAGAAACGACATTGGAATGAGTGACAGCATTCCGTAGCCAAAAGCATGGCTTGATAGCACTAGCGATTAAATAAAATCATTAGATTATTACAAAGGTATAATTAAGTTCATGACAAAACAGGGGCGTATAACTTTTCAATTCCTGAAACTTTACATAGGTAAATGCACAAAATGATAATTTGTCAAACTATATGCACGTATGAGTGATGAGCAAATTTGCCTTAACCTTATCTTTGTGACACCATTCCTTCAAAACCAATAAGTCTCGTTTTTATCCAACAAAATATTAAAATAGTTGTACTGAAAAAGTCTTTTAAAGAATACTATACGAATGGCCGTAGTATCGGATATTCGCGATTAATTAATTTAAGAATTAAGACTCACAGAAAAGCCTTAAGCAGGAAAAGTTAATGTCACTTAAATAATGCATTTGCTGAACTACTACTAGTTTTCAAATACTTTAATAAGTCAAAATTCATTTTCCTGGATTAATTTATTTTCAGTCTTGCGTATATAGTATAAGAAAAAATGAATGACAAACGGTTTACTTACAATTAAAAATTTTTCGGAAACATATAATCCAATCCACTTTTTTCGCAGATATCAACACCAAATAAATACTAAATTCAATGTGATAATGGCACCTACTATAAACTTTGTATTCCAAACAAAACAACTTTTATGTTATCACTTTCTTATCACTTTCACATTTCCTGATTCAATATTCTGTCATTTTAAAAATTCACATTGCTCATATTTTAAAATAGATTTTATGTGCAGTCATGATTTTATTATAATGAAGTATCAAAAATGTAATTCATTGCACATACTTTACTCAATTTATTTCTAATAGGATGAGCAGAACCATTTTGAAATCGACATGTAATAATTAATTCACTTTAAGACAGGGACAGAATTTTCTATTTTCAACTTCCCATTCGATTTCAATATTTTCATCTACTTTTTCATTGTAAGTACACAGTACTTGCTTTTATTCCTGAGTTTTGTAAAATAATTAACTTCCAATCAATTAAATCACCATCCTGTGGGAGAGTTGCACTTATTGTCCATTCAAACCACATTTCACATGCTATTAATGACAATGAGCTATTTTTTAGAACTTTTCCACGGTTTTAATTTTGGCTTTCTGGAAGATCTCATTTTATAATTCTTGCAAAAATTATTGAAAAACTTTCCATTTACAATCCACACAAAACCTTCATTTTTTCTTTTATTTCCAGTTTCCATATAAAAACTTATAAAAAAGATTCAATGCTACACAGTACACCATCAGCGTTTAATTCTGGAGAGTATTGGAATACGAAGCACACACATTTCAGCGCAATCCTCCTCACATCATCAGCCACTGGCATTCATACACTGGCTATTCCCTCTCGCTCATTAAATTCTCCTCCTCACGCATTCATACTTGATAGTAAATCTTTTCTGGAAAGCGTAATCAATCACAAGCGTATAATCATCAACTTTTATATCTGCATGCAGATTTAGTTTTAAAACAATAATAGTCCAAAAGACATAATAGATGATGGTCAGACCACCGAATGAAGTTCCAAAAACAGGAAAGAATCACGTAAAAAACTGAACGTTATCAAACACATATCAGTATCATTGTACTGTGAGCTCATTGCTCACTCACGTTTATCAAAAGACTCCGACTTCAGTAAGAACTCACTAAAATATTGTTCATTTAGTAGGTAGTCTATATTCTGATAAACTATACGTTCCTTCCGTTGTTATTGCGAAGGATTTTATGAATAAAATAGAGTCGGTTATTATGATGAGACTTGCTGGTTATGATGATCAATCGTTTGCAAAAAATTATACATGAGAAGTTGCGTTGGGAATTTTATTACATTTTGTATTAGCAGGAATTCAATACGGATGTCACTGCTGCAGCAGAAAAAAGGATTCTCAACAGTGTTTCTATATTGTATGAATATATATTGGTGGGGTTTTGCAATCATTTACATTTTGCTATTCAAACATGTATTTCGTGGTTGTGTTACAGAGCAAGTTGAATTTTAGCAAACTTCACATGATTTCATGTAGACATTCATAAAGCGTAATAATATTTTGTTGCTGATTTTTAAAAGGTTTGTATTCTTCTTGCATGTGCTCAATCCGTAGTCCAAATTGCCTTTTTATGTTTTATTCAATGTTGAAAACTAAGAAGTGTGTGCTGCTAAGAACAATACCAGTTCCACTCAACACTGGCATATTTTTACCACTGACTAATAATTCTCTGTTTAATATTTTGCACATAAAATCTCTTCAAATAACAAATTCATAATATTAAAAATTCTTTTCTTCTGTATTGAATACGTCTTGTAGTCTAGAATGTGAAAGAATGACGGCAGCAAACACTTAAAAGACGAGTTCAAGAACGTTTTTTCTAACAATGCCTGTCCTCATGTTATTCTTTATTTTCACATTAACAACACCAACATTAAAAGTATCTTCATCATCCGCAAGCAAATGCAGACCTGCCACATTCAATTCCTCACAAAGGCCCCTACCAGGACATAGTATACAGAGTGGAACGGAGAATAATGTGCAAAATCATATTTTATTATTGCACCTAAATACCAGAGAAATTTCCTCTTTAGTATACTGATGATAGTAAAGAAATAAGCATCAAATTGTTAGTCTGTGTATTTATTATGAGGATGAAGAATATAAACTGCTTATATTTTGCTGATGCTGAGAGTTTGGTCGGGATGGTTGCTTGAATGCCCTGAAGCTAACTGATTTTGTAGAAAGCCTCATCATCGCGTTAAAGATCACTGTGGAAGAAGTAAGGTGAAAAATACAAGAAAAACGAGGGATGCACCCTTTTAAGTTGTTGTTCATGTGGGTTGCGTAGCTCACTTGCATTTTGTAGGAAGGACTTTACAAATTTTGTATTGCCATTGCAATCTCTTTTTGGTTAATAGTAGCTTTAAATTCTGCTTTTGCTTGGTAATCTTTTGACTTTTACATCTTGCCCAACATCCCAACCACAACAACGTTCTTAGTTTTTTTATGGACTGCATAATTGACAAATGTTTGACAGAATGCTTACTTCTATAGCTAATGCCATCACTTCTCGTGCTCTTACCCTGTACGTTTAGGTGAATATAGAAATCCTTTATAATTCTGTGTACTCAGTCGGTATTTAAACATTTTAAAGGACAAGCATATCATGAAAGTATAGCATTGGCGAATAATTTAGGCTGAATTGAATCTCCTTCAAAAATACGTTTGCAGTTGACAAATTCGAAGTTTCTTAAATATCCTGAATCATGGGACGCAAAAATACAAATTCCATAAATAATATTTAATTTTAGCAGTAAAGCTCAAAAGAAATATAAATTTTGTAGAGTTTATATTTGCCATTTGCAGTTTTAAAACATGAACCCCACCCCGGAAATTTACATAATATTAGTAATACTAGTTCTTTCGTAATCATGAAATTGTAAAAGGAAATTAAGCACGGAGCATATTATGTTTACATGTTCATTCCAAGGGGGGTTGAGTATAATAATATATTATTAAAAAGGTTTGGACATTGCATGTGCAATTTTATTTTGGCGTCCATCTTGAATTTTTTCATGCAATGTCGATGTCACTGTAGGTGGGGTGTGCAGAAGTTAACACACGTATGGAT
>JAANSO010001600.1:0-16302 GCA_036507315.1 Lepidocyrtus fimetarius | reverse complement strand
TTATTAAAATTTTAATTGCTAGCGTACAATTCAACCAATCCAAAACTGAGCAAAACACCAGAGGAAAATCATGTCTGGAGTCTGTTCTAATTTTGAGGCAATCGGACAAAAACTGAAGAAATGGCAAGGGTCCCAAGGGCCCCTACCTCCCTTCAATACATGGGAGCTTGGCCATTATACAAGGTTCAAATGGGCCTATGCAAGATAGTAAAATAGCACAACTTTCTATGAATTTTCACACGAGAGAAAGTCGAAATGCTCATTTAAATCGACTCCCTACTCCTTTCCTAAAGTGCTTGATCGTACACCAATATTATTTTGTCTTTTTAAGTAGTGATTCAAAGATTTACAAAATATGTTTCCAAATACAATTTTCTTCCAATTTAATTTTGCGTAAAAATCTATTTACAAAATTACTAACATGATAGTTTTTGTAAACACTATGTTGGAAGTTTAAAGTTCCTTATGGCAAGATAATCTTGCAAGTAAAGTAATTTCATGTCTGATTTTTAAAAAACTATTTTGCGATAATCAATTTTTGAGAGTACACCTTAGTTCAAACAGATTTAAAAGAAAGTTTTAAATAAAGTGATAATAAAATCTCCTAAAAATACACATACCTATCTGGAATACAATCAGTTCGTGTGAAACCCTCGTTTTTAATATTTAAAACTTACCATGCATTTTAGAAATATTATTGATATTCGTAGCAAATAATTGAATGCCAATTTACAAATGAAGTATAAAGGTCTAGTGAAAATGATATTAGTTTTTATTGTAATATTGTAAAATTAAAAGCCGTTATACTGGAGTAAACTTGTAGATGAGTTGAAAATTGAATTTAGAAGTTATCTGGTAGTACCATTCATCATTTTTCCGTTTCTTGCTTTTTCCTTATCAGTAAATTTTCCCCGTTTGTGTGATTGAGACGCTTCCCCCTGAGTCTCATACGGCACAGGCTAATATAAAGTTAAACAACAATAAAAGTAAAATTATAATAAAATTAACTTAAGCATGGAAGTACTATGTCGGTCAAATATCTAATTAATTAACATAGTTACCAATCCTGCTGCCATTACAACTCCCAATAAAATTATAAATAAATTAAGCAACTTCATTGATTTGGATATAGAACATACACAGAGCAAATCTGATTTGGAAGAAATACAAACAGAAACGTTTTAAAGAAAAAGAAAACTTTCGTGTAATTTTGTTTATGAGTTAAACTTGATTAATTTTAAAATGGTTTTACCTTTGAAAGCAATCAGTTTGCAGGTAAAGGTTGCTCGACGCCGTTACAGAAACACTGACAAGGATTCACCGACTCGATGGATTTACGTGTTTCAACCACAGAAAAAAAGTACGCAAATGATAGGGCAAAATACTAAAAAATAAACGTAATCTTAATACGTCAATCATATTTTGCAACTATTTTGTCGCAAAAGCAAATAAATAAAGCTTACGTTGAATATGAACGCTTTGCAGATGTACAGAAAATCGTCCCCTATGCCGACTGGCATTGACGTCATTTCCTCCAACAGGAGATAAAGAGGCGGTTCTTCTACAGCATTGTAGCATTGATTATGAACCCAGTCTCTTTTGGATGCGACCTAACAAAACATAAAAAACATTGTATTTAATTCCTTTGTTTTTAACATTTAGTAGATGCTTTGCCTTCAATAAACCAAGCATATTTTGTTTTTAACACTTTGTTTATTGAAGGCAAAGGTAGATGGTTTATTATTTCAATAAATGCTTAACCTTGACGGCAATGATATGACCAATTGCAAGAAGTAATAAAATCTGTATGGTCTGCAATCCCAACAGTATTTTATTAAGTTTTGTCACCTCTGGGTTGAAAGAGCTGTTGTAGCAGTTTGCCAGATGGAGCAAATTATCAATCAAGAAAATGGGATAGATTATGCTGATGATGTTGTTGCTAAGCTGGCCTTTAATTTTCCATTTTTTGTAGTTGTTTATCAGAGCCGTTTTGTTGACTGAAAGATTCCAACTCTTTAGTTCTAAACATGCTGCTGAGCTAAACAAGTTTAGAGCAACAAGTACAATTAGTAATCCAGCAAATTGATCCACCAAGAGACTATAAAAGTTCCACAAAATTGAAATGGATCCGACTATGGTATGAATGACGGTGGTTCCATTTACAGATTTGTTTTCAATATAATCCATATATTGTTCCAAATTTCTACAGAAGATTAGGCCCAGAGTTGCAAGAGCTTTGCTTTTCAAAATAGCTTTAACTGGATTATCTTCGCCATGGTTTTCAAACATGAAAGTTTCTAGTATCACAATCAAGAGTGAAAGTAATGCATTCAACATAAAGGGAAGCCAGTCCTAATCAAAGAAAAAACCAAAAAAATAGCCCAAAATTTCCACATTTTGTAAAACTAAAGTAATATTTTAAAAGCAAACAATTTGTTTACCCAAATCGATTTGTACGCAAGCAATTTATTGAACAATGGGTCGGCGTTGTCCCTAAGTAATTCTCGTATTTGGTCTTTCTTTAGAATCATCGTAATGGTGAAAGTCCACCGCAAGAGTAATTGTATGACAGATTTTCCAAGTTGAATATATGAAAATATCTCACTGTCCCCCGTTATGTATTCCCCAAACCAAATGCATTTTCTTACGAGCAACATCGTTTGAAAGAGCAGTAGAGTTTGTATGATATAGAACGGAATCTAACACAACAAATGCATTAAATAATTCATATTAAACATTTGGCAATTGTTTAAGCTTACTGAATAAATCAAAATTGATATCCACAATGTTAATTTTACCTTCTTTAGGTAGATATTTATACTTCCATGCATGTCATACCAGAAAGGAGACCCTCCAACAAAACAAATTGAATTGAGAAGGATGTAAAGTGGAGAAAGTGCTCCTTCATTTCTCTGAATATCATCCTCTTCTTCTTCGTTTTCAATAGGAAATAGATCCCCCAGATTATCTAATACGATATCCCGATTCCTTCGTCTCCTTCGCAGTGAACTTTCACTAGGATTTTGAGCCCTTCTTTCTCGGGATGGTTCATCCTGAGAATTCTGTGGACTAGAATTGTTTTCGTTTGAACCAGGTGGAATTTCTGGCTCATCATTGTCATTTCCCGAATGAGAAGGAGATGGTCTCTCTCCTGATTCAAGCTGAAATTGGCCCACTTCCGGATCATTGGTGTCTGAGGGTTGACCCCTTTCATTTTCTCCTTTCTCTTGAGGAGGGTCAAGTTTATTTCTTTCTGATTTTTTCTGAGATTGAGAAATACTTTCTCCATATTGTTCCTGAGATATACCTTTTCTTGATTCCACAAGTTTGACGTTTTCTTTTCCTGGTTGTTGAGGTCTCCGTTTTGCACCGTTTACTTCCTTTGGCAAAGAAGTTGAGCCTTTTAAAGGCCCTTTCTGAAGTTGAGATTCGTTTTTCTCTGATTTTGGCGGACCTCCGGGTGCGCCCTTGTTTGCTTGCTTGGGTGGGGAAGAAACCCTTCCCTTTGATTTTTCTTTTCCCTGTGATTTTCTCCCGTCTGGTTCTGGCACCGTTTGTGGTTTGTTTTCTTTACATGGTGGAGACGATCCACCTAATTGTTTCTGAGAATCAAGGCCATTTTTAGTTGAATTTTTTTGAGATTGATCGTGACTTTCTCCAGGTTGTTCCTCAGGGCCATTTTTTACTGTTTGTCGAGGTTCAGGGTCACTATCTATTGAAGAAGTTGCAATTTCTTCTTTGATTGGAGTCGTTGGATTATCAGTGGAGTGTTCGGTTTTCCCTGATATTTTCCTGAATTTATAGTACGGACTAGGCAACTCACTTTCATCGTACTCATCATCGCTATTAACCTCAATAGTTAAATGACCAAGGCTATCTAAAACGATATCACTTGGTCCCCGAGAGCTTCTATATGTTGAAGTGTTAACTCCACTTGGTCCCGGTTGCGGTGACAAAGGAAGGGTTGATGGTTGTGAAGGTTTACGTGGTTGCACTTCAATTTGTTGTGGCGCAGCTTCCCCTTCCGCAGCATCATTGCCACCTTCACGTAATCGTCCTCTGACACTGTTTCTCGTATTTGAGAATATTCCTCCGATTTTTGCCAACATAGCAAATCTCTTCATTTTTACTCCTCTTTATTTCAGTCTTGTCTGAATTTCAGACGTGAATTTCTGTCTTTTAAATAATTTTTCATCCTGAGCACTTCTTAAAAACAAAAAGGAGCACAACAGAATTTTTGTCATTATTGATTCCAGAATGTTCTGTGATTTTTTTAAGTCTCAGTTCACACCATGATACGGACGAAAGATTTATTTGTTGACAAAATTGTTTATATAGTTGTCTGCACTTTTTCATCAATAAGGGCTCATAAAACAACGAAATGATTTTGATGTCCATTCATGAACAAACGGCATAAGTTTGACGTTTACATATTTCAAAGAAAACAATAAAAGTTTCTATATAGCTCCCTCCGGGTGAAGTTACTACCGGTAAAAAGAAAGCAAATAATACTATAAATTAAAGACAAATCTCGCAGCGATGCATTTCTAATGTTACATTATAGTTTTTGCAGGCATAAAATGAAATATTTATGGAAAGCATTATTCATTTCCATCAGTAAAAACCAATCATGTAAACATTCAAGATTAAAACTGATGTTAAAAAGGGGGTGAAAATCAATTAATATTGCGGTTTATTAAACAAGCAAGTTATCAATAGCCCAACATACGAATTGTATGTTTATAATTCAGTTTCACCCTTGCCAATTAAGTTTTTCCCAAGCTTATCAAGTTTTTACAACTAAACGCGTGTAAATGCGAATAAAATATTTACAAAATCGCAAAGTTTTTAGCAATAAAAATGATAAAGACATGCATAATTAACAACTTCATCCCTTTTCCAATTACATGTCCTTCCCCTTGATCTCTTTTGTATTGTTTAATTGCGGTTAGTGCGATATGACGTGACACGTGATTCAAACACTAGGGGGCTTCTGTATGCGCTTGTTTTAATACAACCCCTTTTTTCTCTTAAGTTGGCTTAAAATAAAAGAAGATTACGTTTTATTTACATTGTTACCTAAGGCTGAATCATCAATAATCTTCAATCAAATATTAAACCTGACTGAATTTAATATTTTATTGCAAAGAAAATAAACTATTCTGCCTTTACGTCGTGTAAGAATTTGAACAAACCCGGACTTTAAATTAAAGAAGCAAACAAAAGCCTTCTTAATTGAAGCAACCTGTAATATTTATTATTCAAATGTGGTTCTTAAATGACCAGTTCATATCATTGTCAGGTTATGCTCACCTTTAATAGTTTAAATACAAGAAATGTTCATGAATTTCATTTTGCCCCAAGTCATACAAATGTTAAAATCAATACAAAATGTGATACTAATCAAACTAAGAACAAAATCAAGGGGTGAGCTGGCACGAGATGCAAACCCGAGGGTGCTTCCGTATTCGTTTGTGCTAATTTAAATGCAACATTTTTATTATGCATTATTGCTCAGTATGTCTAACATTACTACAGATATAGCAACCCTAAAGATTTCCTTTAATTCCGTACAAAAACCAATATATAAACAAAGACTGATTTATCAGTAATCTATAATTCATGTCTTAATTTTATGGCAAAGAAATTTAACTACCATTCCTAGACGTATTGTTCTTTACCGATTTGTACAAAAAACTTACTTTTATCTATGGAAGCTATAAAAATATTTATTGCAATTGAAACAACTTGATATTTTCATAGGTCAAATGTAACTTTTAAATGCCCGAGCAATTTCCACAATATGTTAAGTGTGTACTTGCATTTAATTGCTCATTTTGCCGCGAAAATTACTAATGATAAGGATAAAAATGTAAAATGGAATGGAATTGCAATGGAAATAGTTAAAAACTTAAACTTTCTCAATAGAAGAAAGATTGAGCAAGGTCGTACTCGTAATACTAGCTGCGTAATTCGTTAAGTACTGATAAAGCAAAAGAAAGTTTGCAGAGGGATGAATGAATGGCCATATGATAATTTATTTCTCTATTTGTTCGTAACATCAATGAAGCACGATGAGCCATTTAAAATCGTATTATATCAATTTTAATCACAGCAAACCATTTAACAATGACTCTGTTTACTCCTTTTTTAAATATGCCATGCAACGTGTTTATGGTTTAGGTCGAGTTACCATGCAATTTAATGAGCCTGTACTTCATTTCATTCCCGAATCATTCCTATTTCCTGCTCATTGGTTAAATAAATACAAGAAAATGACAAACTAGCCATATAAAAATAAAATATTTGTCATATTTAAAAATTCACAAAACTGAGAGTATAGCTCATTTAAAATATGAAACCTTTAAGTAACCCTTCTGGTAATCTCACCTAATTAAAATTATATTTCTGGTTTTGCAATATAATTATGAGTTTTAAAATAGTATGGGTGGGAAAAGTATGCTGGTTTCATTTTGTTTAGGCATTCTTTCAGAGAAAATCAAAAGAAAATCAAAAGGTTAAATTGTGCAATGACGATGACGTAAAGCAAAGGGACTTTAGCTTACCATTTTTTGTCCAATTCCATCCAACTTTCAATTTTTCTCCCTTATTGATTCAAGGTCACATTTAAATCCACTTTTCCACCAATTCCCAATAGGATTCTAAAAATTTTGACGGCCAAAATATGGATAAGTTTAAATTGTTCTTTTTTATTTTGATATGCACTACAATCAAAATTAGCAAAGATAAACTACCGACTGATATATAATTTGCCAATTTTGTAGTAAAACAATTAACAAACTGTAACCATTCCGTTCCTTGTAAGAAAAATAATGTCCACTACACTTTCTCTTTTTAGCACTTATAGTAAGTTACTATTTTAATTGTTTTAAACTGCTGTAACTAAACCTACACTAAACGTGGAAATATTTATCCACACTTAACATTGCACTAATCTCTATCCGTAATAAACTAGCAAGTATTTGAATTTTTTGAAATGTTTAAGAATAATTTCGGGTGTTTTAGCACTTTCACTGGTCAAAAATGAACTTAAATATATCAATTTTCGAAATAGGAGTTTTTAAACAGTTTTGCAACAATGAAAACGCTTAACAAAAATTACAAGTTTTCTACAAGAGTTAAAGGTGATTGTACAAGGAGCAGGGCAAAACGTAAAATGGTCACCCAAGCCAATGTCTCGTGATGTGACGAACACAACGTACCTAAGGGCATCGTTCGGTCTTCGGCTTTTTAAAAGATAGGATAACGAAAAACTTAGGATGGAACCGAATGACCCACCTAAAATGCGTAATGTCCAGTGATCTTTGTCTTTTTCATTGATTTAAATGCGGAAAGTTCGATCATCATTTTAAGGCATATCGAAAGGCATTTCATTTGATTTTTACGCATGAGAAGGAGGCGTAACCGTAGTTCGTCAATTTTTCCTGTGCAAAATCATATTCCTCGTCCGGACACAATTCATTGAAGCATTAATTTCCTATTTCTTGATGAAGGTAAAACTAGACTTTCACCTGCATTCGTAGCCACCCCTACTCTTTGTTGATTAAACATGAAGAAATTCTGCACATAACAGTGAATGAAAAAACCGCTTAATGCAATGCAAAAACCCTTTATTTTTCATGTAATACAGGATATGCAATTTGATGATGACCTGTACAAAAGCATGGAAAGGACTAGATAAAGTAAG
Source organism: Lepidocyrtus fimetarius (assembly GCA_036507315.1). NCBI lineage: Eukaryota > Metazoa > Arthropoda > Collembola > Entomobryomorpha > Entomobryidae > Lepidocyrtus > Lepidocyrtus fimetarius. The sequence goes on along the minus strand of JAANSO010001600.1, from coordinate 8,594 downwards.
TTGTTTAGTTAAACTTAACTGAATACTAAAAGCCAAACCGTACGTAATATTAAATTTGGACGTGAGACTTGTCCATTTTAGCTGATACATCTTTTTCCTATTCATAATGCTGTTGGCTGCTGTGTTAGATACAGTTAAAATCTTCACATTTTTCTGCGTAGGACAAAGTATTTTTCTAATCAAATTTGCACCAATTAAAAGGTATGAGAGAGAGTTAAGACCAAGCAAAGCACAAACTTTGAAAAGAGTTTAAATTAAAGTTTATTTCTTCATTTTTTTCCTGTTTCAAACCTTTAGATTCCCATGAATGAAATGTAGAATTTTATGCTTGAAGCATTGATGAGCAATGGAAACTCATTTTAGCAATAATTTTAATTAATACCTAGCAGATCATCAGTTTGATATTCAAAATCCAAAGAATATTCGACAAAATAGATTAAATGTATATAATAAATGTAAATGTATTTTACAGCACTTGCTAATGACCGACGACGACGCTTTTGTACGAAGTAAAATAATTGCTGTAAATGTAAAGCAATTTTCAGGAATGACTACCCTTTCGGATTTCTGCAAGTTCCCCTCCCATTTTTCTCATTAACCGGCATTTTGCCACCTCTGCAGGGATCTCTATTCTGCCAAATCAAACTCTTACTATTTTAATCTTTTCATGAGGATCTCCATGAGGGTTGAGGATCATTTTTTACAAGAGCAAAAGTGATTGAACAATGAAGAGGACAAAACTAAAAATGAGCAAGCAAGTCAATAGCTAATGATACGTATCTAAGGCCTCGGCTACTAACTCAAAGAAAGGATAAAACTGAAATTTAGACAAACAAGAGGGACATAACTGTGTGCATAAAATGCGTAATGCTCGGTACTCTTTGTCATTTCCAATGTTTTAAATGTGGAAAGTTTTATCATCGTTTTCGGCATTTTTCGATTTTACGGTATATGGCAGAGGAGAATATGGTATGACAGTAGCCAGTGCCAGTCATCTTCCCCTTTTTACTTACGTCATGATCCTGTAATGCACTTTTATTGCAAATCATATATCTTTCCAGATACAGCTCACCCAAGCATTTCCCATTTCTTTATGCTTAAGCTAAAGCAAAATAGCTTTCACCTGCATTCGTTGACACCCCTTTTTAATCTTACACATATTACATTGACTGATGAATGACAAAGCCGCCGTAATGTAACGAATAAACCCTTCCTTTTAATTTAATACGGAAACATATATGCAAATTCAGAATGCTAATTGCGCAATTATTTCTTTCTTTCTCTCATCTCAACAATACTCTTATAATAAATTACGATTACTTTTTAATAAAAAAATTATCATTAATATCAAAATTCACACATAATTACTATCCAATCTCGTATATCTTCAAATAACTTTGGGTGAAACATATTTTTATCATAAATTTTGATGCTCAATCTCCTGTTTTCCGCTATTTTGATACTCCCGGCATTTATAAATTACATTGTCCGTACTCAACAACTAAAAAAAGTCAACTTAGAAATGATTCATTTAACTAGTTTCATTATATGCATTTTTGAATATATTTGAAATTTGGCAATCAGTTTTATGACGAAAAATAAGTGAAATTAGCGAGAAAATATATTACAAAAGCAATGTGATAGAAGTCAAAATAAATTTCATCTCCATTAAAGATTATGCAATAATAAAGAACTTTGTTTATCAGTGGTAACCTTTCGTTATGAATCTTCATTTTCTTTTTTGTATTCTGTAAGTGCCACTCGTATAGCAGTAAATTTATGCTCCAATTTCATCTACTGCAAAATGTATTTTAACTTATGGACCTAGTTAATAGCCTAACATGGTCTTATATATCTTTTACCCTGCCAGTTTATTCGTTTGTATGCTTAAGACACAAAGATAAAAATGTATTTTTTGATGTTTTGATATTGTAAATTATCATTAAGTAAGAATTTTAATTTATCAACTTTCTAAATTTATTTTAAATTAAGTACGAATTTGAATAGTGTATTATTTATTTGTATAGTAAACTTAAAATACTAATTTTAGCTAACTACATATTATAATTGTTCAAATACCAAACTGCACAAATAGTTTTCATAAAGATGAGTAAACTAGATATATTTAGGTGGACGGCTTTCTTTCCCAAATAATGATGTCTTATACGCTTGGTTGCTTCCTTACAATGGTTTCTGTTAAAATAAAAATAAAACTACATCAACTATACGGAATATTAAAATAGAAGGAACATAGCCACCAAATTTAAACTTTAATCAAGTAAATTGTTTTACCTTAGAATATTTGCACACCAAATGGATGAATAATTGGACGAAAGTAAAATAATTATTAGCTTAAAGACCTGCAAAATTCCAACAAAAGAATTTTATATAGCTAATTAGAATATCAAATGTAGGTTCAAACAAAACAAGAATACTAAAGTATATGTTTATATGCTAAAACAGACAGATGGTTTTAAAGATTATGCTAAAAGTTAGTAAAGAGTAGATACTCACCGGGGGATATCCGACACGGTTGACAATTCATGTGTCCGATAGAAACTCGCTTCTTCCTGGTCTGCTTTCTCCATTAATATAACAGTGGCTTTCATTGGATTCTTATGCAACAAATGGATGCTCCTATAATCAACCTTTTTTAAAGGAAGTAATTTTTAATAAACTTTAAAAAAGATTTCAGTGAAGTTTAGTAAAAGCCTATTTTTACTTTAATTACCTAATAAGTGCATCACACACAAATCAAGAGATCAAGTGACAATTTGGGGTNATAAACTTTAAAAAAGATTTCAGTGAAGTTTAGTAAAAGCCTATTTTTACTTTAATTACCTAATAAGTGCATCACACACAAATCAAGAGATCAAGTGACAATTTGGGGTGAATTGACAGGCAAAATCTTTACATTGTTGTTGGAGAACAAAAACTGAACATGATAGTTGATTATTAAAACAAAAAGTGTATATATTTTAAAAGAAGAATGTAAATTGAATAGTTTATATTATGTCAAATGAAAGATTGCACTTACGTATAAACACTGTCAGTTTGAATAAAATGGTCAACAAAATGGTAGAAAAGCGGACACACATGATGATTGATTCTGTAAATTAGACAAAAGAATAAAATTATTTTCTCTGATAATTTTTAGAATTAGCCTTGCAATCCACCTTGCGTAATTCAGCAATCAAATAAACCTCTATTTAAATCTCGTTTATTTACTTACAAGGTCAAGCCTATTAAGTTCCATGAGTAAAAGGTGATTGTAAGGATTCATCCTCATAAGGAGTAAACTGTAATGGTAAAACAGATCCGTATATTGGCAATGCAAGAGAATTAAAACGCACTTTCTTCAATAAATAACGAAAAGGGAAAGTTCAGTTTGCTTACTTCAATTGGAGTAATAATACTATCGTTCAGTATTTACGTGCCCAGTAGTTTTTAACCCTTTGAGCCATGTAGGAAGCTAGAACTTACTTTATTAATTTTTAAAAATACTTCAAAGCTTTTTCAATATTGTTACTAATTACTTAAAGACATTATAATAACGCTTGATTTGTAACCCTTTTTATAAAAAATTGATGAACTTATTCTTATTAGTTTAACATAAAACATTTTTGGGATAATTCTGTTTTTACCGTTGCTAAAACTGCGTTCTAAAACCCAACAAACTTGTATTAAATATAATATTTTTCTTACTATTAGACCACTATGATTTTGTGATTTGACTTTTAAATACAAAGCATTTCAACCTTTATATGATTAACAATAATAAAATATTAATGTATACTTCTACGCTTATTGCCTAATGTGTTAATACGCTTTGATTACTTACAATATATTGTACATTTCAAAACGGGGAAATTCTCTCAACTATTTACGAAGATTACACCTAATACTAATTCTTAAAATAAAATTGCTGATAGGTAATGAAAAAATCGGATAAAATTCATATATTACCTTTGTAAAATATTTTATTCCATTTCACTGGATGATATTTTAATTAGTAATTATTCCCTTTCAATAACATTCTTAATATTAACTGAATTTTAAATATTTCTTTGTATCGATTTCACGTGCACAATATTTATATTTTTGAAATTAGCAAAAACGCACAAGGCTTATAGTTAAACGTTTGTTTAAAAATGTCAAAATCTTAAATGTTTATTTAAATTTTAAAACGACTATAAGACTTAAACTTCTCGTTTATAAAAGAAGGCGTTTTTGACGTCTGACATCTCTCTGCTTTAACGTTAGACTGTGTGTGTCTTCATTAACTTGCTTTCACCTAATACTAATTCCTTTAAATATCATTAACTAATGCTAACTAGTAATAAAGGTAGTTATTGCCCATTTAAATTTAATGTCAGCTTTAGTTTTTGCTACATTAATTGCATTGAGATTCAAAATCTACTATTAATGTAAATCTCAATTAATTAAATTTTGTAATATATTTATCTATACTCTATCAAATACAATTAGAAATTATTCCTTATTATGCAGAATATTTATATTTTAAGTAATATTTTGATTGAATCAAAATCTTTCATCTTACATCAAAAGAATTCCTACCTGTCATTAAATCTCCAGTTATTTCGTTTAAATTATTTTAGTTTGCTACAATTGATTCAATAAAAGATATTATATCAACTTTCTACATACTTAAACATGAGCCAAATATTATCACTGTAATAATTTCAATATTACTTGAAAAAGTTTTAGTTTAAGCAGACATATTTTAGATATTTTTAAAAACTTAGCTCGTGCTAATCAATCACAAAGGAAATTAGTGATCAAGTGAAATTGCGCTATCTTCTCAATGATTGTAATTTGGTTAACTCACATGAAAACATTAAAGTTTTAAATATTTAAAAAAATTGTTACAATAATAATAAAATGCTTAGCATATTTAGGCAACTATCTATATAAGCACGATTTACCGTGACTTGACCCAACTTTTTTATCTAAAGACTTTTCACCCAAATTGTCATGTCAAAAATCATTTGGAACATACAATGCAAAATATTTCACTCACTCATTTACGCAAAACAGAGAAGTATGCATAAACCTCGAGAATTTTTTGAACACTATTTTGCAACAAAATATTTGTTTTGTGACTTAAGCAAAAAAATGTAAAAAATGGCACACTTATAGACCAGGTGTAAGAAGAAGATCCACCTTGATTATAGTGCCTTTTTTGCTAATGGGTCACCTGCCCCGTACATTTGCGAAACAAACCAAGAATAAACATATTAATGATGTTTTAAACCCGTAATACCTTAACGGTGATCTAGCATATTCTCAGGAGACGAATCTCTATTGAAGTATAATGCTTCTGACAACTCTTCTAAAGCATCCGTCTCTTGAAAATAAATTGCTGAATTTTATTACATAATACATTTGATTTAATTATTATTTAAAATATTATTTTTCAAAAATTTGGTTCAAGCAATTTTTGCAGAAAAAATTAAGCACTAACATTTTGGGTGAAGAAGTAAAGGTGTCTAAAAAATTGGGACTAATTTCCGGACCTTATGAATATAACTACTTTACATTACAGCGTATTTAACTTTCAATCATTAAAGTGTGATTAAAACTTAAAATTAGTACAATTTCACTTTTATAACAAGATATTTTTGCCTAGCAATATCTATTCAAAGGTAATTAATTTGTAATCATATGGGACAGCTCATGTAGGAAATAAATCCTTAAACTAATCAAATTATCCGCCGTTTCTCAATTGTTCACTAATTTGTCCTCTTTGTTCATCGGTAAGTCTTCCACCAGGTTTTTTATTTTGAAATGCATTGCCTTTGTTTTCAGCTTGTACAAGCTAAAAAAATCAAGTTCATTTAAGTTATTACAGATTATTACAATTCAAAATTAAAATGTCCTCGATAATATAAATAATAAACAAAGTATTTACCAATCCCGCTGCCATCACCACTCCCAACAACAAAATAATCCTTGCAAACCTCATTGAGAAAATTGAATGTGTGGAAAGAGATTTGCCAACAAAATAAATAGTTTGTATTTATACTATCTGCAAATAATGAAACTAGTTTGTAATTGTGCAATGTAATTTAATCTTGTAACTTAATTAGAAATTTACTTTTTTCAATTCTAGTGCTGTTGCTTACTCAAATGGTTTTCCATTGCAGAAACAATTGCAATTACAATCGTTAGACCCAGCCGATTTACGCGTTTCGACGACGGAGAAAAAGTATGCAAACGAAAGCGCATAAAACTACAAAACACCAATAAAACAAAATTAATTACTTCGTGATATTAATTATTGCAGGTAAGCGTTTTTTGGAACTAATAATAAAAATATTATTACGTTGAATATGAACGACTTGTTGATATACAAGAATCCATCACCAACTCCTACTGGCATGGACGTCATTTCCTCTAGAAGAAGATATAGAGATGGTTCTTCAATGGCATTATAGCATTGATTATGAACCCAATCTCTCTTTGTTGCAACCTATTAAAATAGTTATAACAGCAGTTTTTGCTATTCACTGAAAGTAATAATTAAGTCATTACAAATAAATTTAATTTTATTACCTTTGTTGCAATGACGTGGCCTACAATAAAAACCAAATTAATCTGAACAGTTTCGAGTCCCAGCAAGATTTTGCTAAGCTTGCTTACGGAGGGGTTGAAAGAGCTATTGTAGCAGGTTGCTAAATGCAGCAAATTGTCAATCAAAAATATTGGATAGATTATGCTGATGATGCTATTACTAAGCTGTCCCTTGATTTTCCATTTTTTGTAGTTGTCTATCAAAGCTGTTTTGTTTGCTGAGAGATTAAAGCTGCCGAATTCTAAGCATGCGGATGCTTTAAGCAAACTAAGTGCAATGAGTACAATTAGCAGTCCACAGAATTGATCAACCATAAAGCAATAAAATTCCCAAATGATTGTAAGGGATCCTACAATGACTTCTGTGACAGAGAGACCATCACCAGTTACGTTATTTATGTGAGCAAAATACTCCTGCAGATTTCCGGACGTTGTAAGGCTCGATGTTATAGCAGACTTACTCTTCAGAATGGCCTTCACAATGTTTTTTTCGACTATGTCAGAAAACGTAAAAGTTTTCAGTAGCACTATTATAGACGATAGAGAAACCAAGAGGATGAAAGGTAGCCAGTCCTACAAATAAAAAGATAAAAATAATTGGGCATAATAAGAAAAGGTAAAAATCATTAGTATATTAAAGAACTATAAATACTGATTATATAGATCGATTGAATAATGCTTCTGTGGTTGCCTACTACAGTTTAAAAATTATTACTATGGTTGTATTTGAGGACCTGGCATTTCAAAGGAATTTTCTTTATAGGAATTTCGGCATGCTCTAAAATAGTACGATGGTCTAAAGTAACTTCATTACAGTAACAAGTTAAAATATTCAGAATTTTATGAGGGAATAAAACTGCAAAAACTTCAGCTTTTTTCAAAACACACGCTTGGATTTGTGCAGATAACAAGCCAGTTTTTTATCAAATTTCCCGCCGGCTTTTTCATGAATTTTTACACCAGCTTCTTAATGTAAAACACGCCAGCCATTTTGTGAGATATCAGGCCAGCTATCTGAAGTAAAAACACGTCTGCTTTCTTAATGTTATTTCACGCCAGCGTTTTTGTACCATTCGTTACCTACATACGTACGCAACATACATACGTACTCGAAACTGTTCGTTATCATTTGAATGAAAATGAACATAAGCAAAATTTAGGTGCAATCCATTTATAAAGTTTTCTATATACTCAAATGGCAACGAAAACTTCGAATTTATTTTAGAAATGTCTTAAAAGAGCTTTTTTTTGCTATAAAATGTACTTTATATTTTTTTATACGAACGTAATAATACGGACTATGGGACAAAGAAAAGGGAATACATAAAAAACTGACATGAAATTTTAAATAAAAACCAAAACTTTTCTCTAAAAAGCATAAAAACATAAAAATGCCAGTAGTGGTGTGATTTTTGGCAATAAAACTGGCATAAAATTGTACAAAAAGCAGGTCTGATTTTGCGTAAAACGCTGACGTAAATTTTCATTAAAAAATGGCATGAAATATCATCAAGAAAGCTCTTGTTTTTTACATTTATAAAGCTGTCCAAATTCCAACCTGTGTTTTTAGAAAAGCTTAGGTGCATGCGTTTTTATTACTTGAGAAGCTGGAATTTCTTTCATTAAATCGTAGCGTGGGCTTTGTGAAAATCTAACGTGGTGATAAAAGCTTGAGTTTTAGCAGTGTTTTTCCCTCATAGATTTTTTCCACAAGAACTTTGTCCTACTGCATACCCATCATGAACGTAAACCCTGTTTATATAAACACTTGAGTGTTGCCCAATTCTGTCTCATCGGGAATCTAGATTTTATTATCCCAAATATTTGCACCTTATTCACAAGAACTCTGTACAAGATATCTGGTTCTTGTCAAAAATCCTTGTAAATATTTGCACCTTATTCACAAGAACTCTCCACAATATATCTTGTTCTTGTCAAAATCCTTGTAAATATTTGTACTATATTCACAAGAACTCTGTACAAGATATCCTGTTCTTCTC
>JAANSO010001599.1:0-16304 GCA_036507315.1 Lepidocyrtus fimetarius | reverse complement strand
CTTTTCCAACACCTCCCACTACTTTCCAAACTCCTTATCTTTTATTTCTTCCATTTTCTCCCTCATTCATTATTTTCGAATATATACATAAAATAAATAGAAATATGGATGGGGGAAGGACCTTTACTAATTTACGAGTCAAGGTTCCACTATAACAAATAGATGGATTATTTTGGTGACAATTTGTTTCCTGTTTGTTTTTATGTCACGATTTTATTATTACAATAATCCAACCCCAAATTTCCCTTGACGAAGGTGATACTTAAGCATTTCAAGGAACTGGCAAAAACTAAAATAATAGTGAAACAGAGTCAAAGCAAAAATATACAAAAACAAGAGTAGCGTTTATAAACATGGGTAGATATTTACATTGCAATTGTAGATCTGGAACATTTATTTTATACGTAGCAAAATCCCTTCTGTTTTTGCTGCGTTTTACTACCTTCTCAAATAAATGGTCTGGGTGCCCAATGGACTTGACGTACTGTCATTATTCATATGGTAATGATAGATAAAAGAGGCGGGGAGCACATTCTTCTTCCTTTTTCTGCTTCTTTCTCCTTCTTTATGGCCTTTTTGTTACGTTTTTAACCTGAAATATTTTTATTTCATCTGTTTTTGTCTCTCCTGTTTCCTCCTACTTTCACTGCACTTTTTTTGAGAGAAAAAAATTGTAAACCGGGAGAATACAGGAATGTATAAGTAATTGCATTTTGTGAAACTTTTGTAATTTTTTGTTGCATTGAGAATATTCTGCACTAGTACGTTTGTAGCAACATTTTTATTTTATATTTCTGTACACCTGAGGGAAACTTTAGAGAGGATTCATAATAGCCAAAAAGAGTTTAGTTTAGACTATCTTAGCCAGAAATTCATGCAATTCATAATAAAACAAGATTTTCATTTAGAAATGGAATTTCTTTTGCCTGAAACCAGAAGCTCCAAGTCAAAAACAAAACGCGCATATTTTCCCTCGTCCTCACTTCCCCTTTTTGAAGAGGACGAGGTAAGGTGATGATTCCTGAAGAGAAGGCGGAAGTGGAGGTGGTGTATCTGCACATATTAATGTTGCCTTTTGTATTGCTGCTACTCTTCCAGATGCAATATGGCTAAACCGCCGTTAGTTCTACTTCACTGCGATTATTGTTATGGTTATTACCTCCTTTATTACCCGATTTGCATTTTTCGACCTTAATCTCCTTCCTATCGTAACGTGGCCCCTGGTGAGAGTAGAAAAACAATCTTTTTGTTAGTAAAAAGAGCAAAATGAAATGAGAACAACAGGAACAACAACATCAAAAAATGAGATAAGAATCAGAGAAGATGAAAAGGAGGAAACCATTCTATTTAGGAAGTTGTTGCAGTTTTGGAGTGGAATAATGTCATATGAAAATGGCAACAAACAGAAAAATAAAATAAGATATTTGGATAAGTGTTTTCATGAAGAAGGTGTTCCTCCGTTCATATTTATCATACCCAAAGAAAAAAAGGAACTCAAGGATTTTATGATTTGAATATGGGAAACTACACATTTCCAAAAGAGTTGTCGCGTTTATTTGCTCCAACCTCCAAAGTTGTTTATTTTGAAAGAAAAATATTGGGCTATTATAAACAGATGTAAATTTTAACGATGCACTTTTTTGCAGTACTTGGTTTGATTACATGAATTATGACTCATTTTAGCTTTAATGATAATTGCCAAAGTAGGGGTTTGATAAAAATCTTCAATTGCAATATCTCTTATTTTCATTAATATTCCAAACCAGTGAGCTAAAACTATTGCAACAATAAAAAGTAATTGTAATTAGGTATATGAAGAAAATACTTATGCAAAAACACATGTGCACACTTTTGAAGAACAATTAAAATGCATACAATGAAGCGAGGTAAACGGTAAAATTGTAAAATATATTCGAAAAGGTTTGTATCAAAAAGCAAGCGAAAAAATACTAGAGAAGAACATAGCATTGTTTCACTATTATCAAAATGTCTAACGAACAGGAAAGGGTTACTATATTATGCCGTACCAGTTGCAGTTCCTTCTGTACAGAATTCTTTTGTCGAGCTTATCAAGATAATCATTGTTTATATTTAATGTATATTTTGACTTTTGAAGTACGTTATTCGAAGGAAACCGAAATGTGAGTTGTTTTATGGAATTCTTTTGTCGAGCTTATCAAGATAATCATTGTTTATATTTAATGTATATTTTGACTTTTGAAGTACGTTATTCGAAGGAAACCGAAATGTGAGTTGTTTCTGATAAGAAAATACTGCCCCACTGCAACAAGCCATGCACTTAAATGCAATGCAGAATGTCGTATAATGTTACATAAATAATTGGAAAGGTTAGGAGGTATATATTGGCGTATTTTTATCTGTTGTCTTTTGTTACTAAAAATAATGATTAAATAACATGATTTTACATTTAGCTCGGGGTAGGGCTTTTGCATGGAGCTTTCATTATTTGAAGGACGAAGAAGAGTTCAGCAAACAGAAGGATAATATTTGTAGAAGCGAACTTGTGTATAAAAACAAGGTCGGNCATGGAGCTTTCATTATTTGAAGGACGAAGAAGAGTTCAGCAAACAGAAGGATAATATTTGTAGAAGCGAACTTGTGTATAAAAACAAGGTCGGCATGACTAACACAGAAAAAACCAGGCGTAGTTTTTCTGTCCTTTTCTCTATTCCTAGCCAACTTTTCCTAGCATTTTACTACAACGGAGTAAAACTGATAATGAAAAGTGTCGCTTGCTTACCACAGCTTTTTTTGCGTAGGTAAATATCTTTGCAAAAACATAACCGGGAAACTTTTTTACTGATTAAGCACTCCATCATGTTATTTCCTGTAATAAAAGTCTTGAATAGAGGTAAAGAGGAGGAGATGTACCCACTCTGTAATTAAGTAACAAATCAAAGAAAAATTCGGGTTTGCTTCTGATGTTATACCATAAAAGTAAGTTTTTTGACAAACAAAAACGAAAATGAAGTTGAATAGTAGATGGGAAAACTTTTCCTGTCTCCAATTTACAGAAAAAGTGAGCAGCGTTTCTTATGTGAAACATTTATTCACTAAATTGGAATAGGAAATTGATGGCTACAGAATAATATGAGCAGCCAGTAATTTTTTGAATATTGCGTGAACCCGCTTTTTAGCTTATCCCACCTTTTACCTTGCCGTACAATTTGTGTTGTCTAATCAAGCTACTCTCTAATTTTCTCTTTCTTTCACAAATCATGCGGATTTTAATGAAAGTCTTTATTTTATTATTCAAAGAAACCTATTATTTAAGTTTAGGCTTAGATTTGAATTTGTTTTTACATGAATCTTATTCCAAAGCTTTAATTAAACGCTATTATGTAACTCCATGACTCAATTTGGTTGAAAGTATATCTTTTTATCTTTGATAAGCACACGTATGGAAAGTGGCTTAAAAGCAATACCTGACAGCCATTCGTATTGAAAGGCTTTTCTTTCTTTAAATTAGGAACATTTGTATTTTCTCTGTGAAAACAGATGGACAACAGCTGCAGTGACAGCATCCATTTCAATTTAGTAAAAAGGTTTTATTGGATTGGGGAATCTTTATAGATTGCTGCCTTGCTGCTAGTCTAAAATTATTTTCTACTACAAAATCTTTAAAAACCTCTGCAGCATGATCTTGGTTATTTGTGTGTATTGTGCATGCAATTAAAATAATTGTTTTCTTTGATTTTCCAGATTCTGCAATAAATCCCGTCATACTAACCGTCGTACAAAGAAACGGAAACACACAAAATCAAACTGAAGAAGAATCAACACAAGCATATGACTAAAAAGAAAGACAGCAGAGAATCAGAAAATCTTCATTTAACTTTCAAGAACAAGTTTTAGTGTTGTGTATTTCCTGTGGTGTACGTCCGTACGTGCTAGGAATACGGATTGGATTTCTTCTTTCGAGACTAATGAAAGGAGCACAGGCTTTAGTCCTTTCCTTCCCATGGTAATTACATTTCTCTGACCTTTTTGTATAAGAGAAAAGCTCATTATTGTCAACTTAATCGAATCATAAAAGAAAACGAGTATTGTGTATTTAATGCTCTCATACTCGTATTAGCAAAAAAGTAAGCAAAACAGTGGAACAAGGGAGAAAGTTTAGCTTAACTGCGCATCTTTTATCCAAAAATTAATAGTTCATCATTCAGTTCTCTTCGATATACGTAATTTATGTCATGAATTGAACATAGTTAAAACAGTTTAAACCTAGAAGAAACATGAAGGACGCCAATGGCTCCCTTGTTTAAAATGAGTCAAGAAACTATTTTTCTAGTAAAAAGAATGAGAAGCACATTGAGCAAGTTTTGCTAAAATAATAATTGAAGTAGTCTAAATGAACTAGCTGTTGCTTGCTTCTTTGTGTTTTAACTTGAAAGAGTGAAAGCAAAAATAAAATGATGAATTTCTTCTCTCACAGAAAGATTACTAATTTCGGAGATCTGTCAACAGCTTGAGGGCAAAGAGCAGAGAAAAAGGAGAGGAAATAGAAGAAAGGAAGGAAGTAAATGGGCAAACTTCACTTTCATTACACAAAATTCACTTTTTGTTTACAAGTAAAATTCGCCCATCTTCATTTTCCTATATTTCAACTAAAATGATTTCTTTATCAGTACTATCATCATCACTATCAACAACGCTGTATTTCCATCATCTCCAAAAGTAAAAGAAAGGAGCAATAGTAAAAAAAACTTGTGAGTCCTTTTTTACTAACCAGTACCAAATGAAAATAACAAGATGTTGACGACATCCTCCTCTTTCCTTTTGCCATTTCAGTAGCTCATCTAGTGTTCCTTCCTACGTGACTTGTTTACTTCAAAAGAAAGAAACTTTCTCTTTTTTTAAAGATAAGACTTGAGGCGGTTAGTTCCTAGAAAAGAGTGACCGACTAGTGTTGAGGAGGAAGACAGAAAGAAAAAAGATATCCTTATATTTCTTTTAGTGTTACTATTGCTGATGCTGTTTTCCTGCTATCTCATCCACTTTACTTTCACTTTCTTTGAAATAAGTTGTGAGATTTTGAGAAATGAAAGTTTTTAGCAATCTAGTATAGTGACTATTATTAAAAGGGAAAGTTTTATGTGATTTTATGTGTGTTCATATATAGTGAGTGAAATAGACAGACTCTTCAGCCTTTTCTGCAGAAAGGGGAAACTCATTCGGGACACAACCTTAAATTGAACAGCTAACGCTGGACCCGTTTCTAAATGAAAATGAACTCTGCTACACATGATTATAGACATCTCGTAAGAGCAAATGGAAAAGAAAAGCGGTTCTCGTTTTCCTCACTGTCGTCCTCAGATTCATTCCAATCATCGTCTTCTTATTCATGTTCATTGGCAACCAGCCTTAGGAAATATTATCAAAGAGTACTGACTCAGCTACAAGAAGCCTGTACTTTTAGCTGGGATAAAACAAGCTCCTTTGAACAAAAAGATTTATTAGAGCTTTGTGATGATGATATGTCATTTATAAACTCCAATCTTCCTTATCAAAGGGTACTGACTCAGCTACAAGAAGCCTGTACTTTTAGCTGGGATAAAACAAGCTCCTTTGAACAAAAAGATTTATTAGAGCTTTGTGATGATGATATGTCATTTATAAACTCCAATCTTCCTTCGGCATCGTCATTCACAACCTCCTCCGCATTACCATCAGCTTTTCCTTTGGTCAATAGAAATAATTTTCAATCAGTTTTCCAGAAGAGTGACGAAGAAAATGACAAGGGGAGGAGAGGAAGGAAAGAAAGCACTCGTTACACAACACATCAAGACTTACCATCATCAATAACGATAAAAAGGACCAGTCATCATCATCAACATAATCAAAGATACAAGTATTTTTGGAGCTATTTTCTTAATTCACTTTTTGCTTTGTTGTGGGCTGCAGGGCTCACTTTAGCTGATAAAGATGATAATAAAAATGACGAGAGTAGAGTCAATGGGATACCACAAAACATACTAATAAACGGTAACAATTCTACTTTTGCTGAGAACCATAATCATCAACATATTGAACGATTTATTAAGGCCAGTTCAAACATTGCTGATGACAATACAATGAATCCAAATAGCGATCAGGATATTGTTATGATGAGTCGGGAAAGTGAAAAAAGCAGCGTAGGTGGTGCTATTGCTGGTTCACTGTCTTTCAATAATGCAAGCAAATTTTTCAGCACAATTGCTTCGATGGGAAAAGTACGGGAAACTGGTGGCAGCGGAGGAGTAACAGAGGAGGACCCTCTGGCATTGACCGTCACTTCCGATAATGATGAAAAAAAGGAACTGACTTTTTCAAGGATGGCTGCAACTCTAATTTCCTCTTCAACGGGTAGCTCCTATTCTCCCACCACCTTTCACCCGTTTCTGTCATCATTATCAGAAAAAGAAGGAATAAAACAGTCGATATTTGTGCCGCAAGTAAACTCAGATTTTAAGACAGGGAATCCCCTTGATAGTGTAGAATCTTCCTCTCCGTATTCCTATTCATCAGCAGTTTCTTCAAGACGATTGGGCAGTTGGCTTGATAATATGCATGAGACTGTTCCTTCATCAACTTCAACCACTTATGCTGCTGCTTTGAGCGATAGCAAACATCATTCACGTCTTCCCCGACTGATGTCTTTGGTAGACCCTCAAGGAATTGAAGGCCCGTAAGGCCCGATTTCATTATCCTCTTTATCTCCATCAGCAGCAGCCTTGTCAGGCTCATCATTGTCTGGGGCATCAGCATACTCATCTGTTGGATTAGGAGGAGTGGAATCTTCTGTAATGATTGCAGATGAGAGTGAGCGATCTGCTACGACAGATTATAATAATTACTTTAATAGCAACCTTTCAGACTTTTTCGGCGATTTTAATATGTCAAGAAACGGAACTGGAGGAGAAGATGCTGGTGCTTGGCATTATAATTATTTTGCATTATTCCTCACAATCTTCCCCTTAGTTGCCATGTTTGGTAATGTTCTTGTAATTTTGAGCGTGAAAAGGGAGCGATACCCTTTGGAATGTGACAAATTACTTTATCGTCAGTCTTGCTGTGGCTGACTTACTTGTTGCAGCTGTTGTGATGCCCTTTGCAGTCTATATTCTGGTAAGTACAAAAACTTCATTTTCTTCTAAACTAATTATTAGTCTAGAGGGAAAGTATAGAGACCTTTCTACAAGCATACAACACTTTTACTAGCAACACTTAGGAAATTGATTGGGTTGCTTTAGCATGTTATACAAATTCATGCATACTATGTGAAAAATTTACGCTAATGAGAATTTATAATGAGTCCGCTCTGATTTCATGATTTTTCTCTGGGACTAAGAAAGTTTTTCACAGCTTCGTTAAAACTCTAAAACCTAAGCTGTTAGCCCTATAAAAACGAAAACGTTTTGCTTTCACCATCATCATTATCGGACTAATGAATCAATTCCTATTACAGAATGTATTGGGCCTATAGCTACAGCTAAAATAAATGAACGGAAGGAAGGTTAAATTTAAAACTAATTTACTGCTTTTGATACCTCACGGTCGTTTGTACCTAAAATGGAGGCACATTGAAAAAATCTCAATTAAATAATTAAATTGAAAGTTATCTTTTAGTTTCCATATTTAGAATGAAAAATAATTATTTTTATCATTGCTTGCAAAAGGTGACCACCAACCACCTAGTATTTTACCTTGCCCTCATTTACCTGTTCACGTCATCCTGATTTAGTATCATATTGTTATTTCCTAGAAAGCACAGCATAAATAATCACATCTAGCAGCCCACAGCAAAAAGTAATTAAATTTTCTCTCACAAATTCATGGCATTTGTACATTCCAATTCCAAAAATATCTCTTTCAAGCGACTTGTTTGCAAGGTAAAAAAATGAAAAGAATGTTATGTGGACACTATTTCTATTTCCTGGTGCTTCACTTTTGACATTGAAGTTGTTTCTACGCAAAGGAACTCAAGTATTTTAGATAAACGTACAATGTGCATCTATGTCAGTGCGTTATATAATCTCTTCATATGACGGAATAAGTTTTTGCAAAAAATATTTGTGACAGAGACAACGTATGTTTGATCTTATATTGAATATACAAGAGAGTTTCATGTTTCTAGAGAAAACACCCACAAATTTTCATGAAAAATATGGTATTAAAGTTTGATAGAAAGGAAAAGGAAGTTGTAGTGAAAGAAGGTGGCTGCTTAGTGGCAGAAGTAAAGGATTGTCCCAAGGCTTGGTCTTTTCATCTTCTTCAAAAGTGACACTGACATGATTCATTGTGACTGTTACGTACCCTCATGAGTAGGAACAGAAAGCAAAAAAGAAAAAGTTTGTGAGGCTAAATTTTTATTATGTACACATACACCATCGTTTACTTTCTCTGCAAAATATTTTAGCCACATATTTTTGTTTGGATACACACTTTTTATTACTCTATCTGACTTTGCTTGCTTTAACAAAGCAGGTGATAATCATACCGAAAAAGAAAAATGTCTTCAGCCTTCATTGTATTCGCTTTTAGACGTGAAACCCCAAGTTTTGTGGAATTTATGTAAGCGCCCAAAAGTCTAGTCGTAATAATAGATAAGGTTTACTAATATTTTGGTGTAGTATTCTGTGGATTACACACCCTATTCAAAAAAATAACAAAGAAAGGAAGATTCTATTTATCACTGGGATGTCATTTCTTTCATTTTTTCTTATTATAACAAAGTTTTTCTTGCATTATATAAAAATACGATACTTCAGTAATGGCTTACGTAAACTTTGAAAATTGATGTAGAACCAATGTCGGAACAATGGTAGTTGTCTCAACTCCCAGGAATCAATGAGTGCTCTATCAAGCATATAAAATGAAAAACTCCACCCAACTGGATTTGTCAATTGTTTTCCAACAAAGTTGACAAATGACATATGAGTACAACTTTTGACAACTTTCCTATGTATTGTTTATAGTTTTCTTCCAAATAATAAAACTTACTTTATTATATGATCAAACTTAACAAATAGATACAATCCGGCAGCTGTGTAACAGATGTTTTCTGGCCATTATTTCCTAAGCATTAGAAAACTGCAAGCTGCATTATATCATCGACTAAACTGCGTCTCTGGCAATGAAAGCGCACCTAGGGTCAATATAGAGGAGAATTATATGGGTCAAAATATATTTTTTTCCAAATAATTGTTAGAAATAGTCGTAATAGAATTATTTGAACTTTTTATTATCAAACAACGCAACAAATAACATATTTCTTTATTTTGGTGTCGGAACCAATAACAGCATTCCCCTTTTACATTCTTTTCCCATAGGAGTAGTAGAAATGGTACAAAATTTCGAAAAAAGTTTGTCCTCGACTCAAAGTCCCATATTTTATTCTTAAGAGTAAATACACTCTTGTAATTTAATGATGATTATCTTGCAGGAGGCATTGTAATGTAATAGGAAATACAAGGGATCATTTTAGTCCTTGTAGCACTGAAAAGTTGTCCTCTAATCTTGTTGCTCCAGTTTTGAGAAATCTTTTTATTTTGGTTCTATTGCACATTGGCATTGGAATCAACATGATCACTTTTAAGCTTAAAAATCCTTTCGGCTCTCTTTTATATAAACACGTTTTTCTTTCTCGTATTAGTAATTTTAAGCAGAATGCATGTAATTCTGTAATCCTTGAAGGAGATGAAACATCGTGAATGAAGTAAAGAACTGATTGAAAAAGTTTTTTAAAGTTCTTGTCTTCCAAGTAGTTTCTTACGTAATATAATAAATAATGCGTTTGATTCCATGTTCGTCCTACTTGGAAATAACTTACAATCAAACACTAGTTTACTTGCTCTTTATAAACCCATAAAAGGAAAACTTATCTACAAAAACCAGAAGAGTGGAACAGAAAGATCAGCAAAGTTTTATCCTATTTTTTGCTTGTTTTCTTTCTTAATTTTTTTCTAATGAATTTTCATGGCCGGAATTTACTTTTTCCTCTCTACGGAAGACAAATAGTCTTTCAGGCACACAAAACCAAATCGACAAAGCCAAAACCCGTAAATTTTTATCAGTTTTCAACAGAAAAAATAAGTCATGAAGCATCCGTGCATGCTTTTTATTGCAGCAAAAATGTTTTATTGAAAAAAAGAGACAGAAGGAGAGTAAATACCTACGAGAAATGACATGTAGACAGCTTCGGGTGGGACAACAAAAGAATTTTTCATGAAGGACAGAGAATGAAGTTATTTACAGTGTGCCGATTCTTTTTTGATATGCTTACAATCCAAATGCTTATTATAAAGCATTCACTTATGGCTTGGTTAGTAGGTATATGTAATTAAATATATTTTGATTACTTCATAAATACTTTTTCGAGAAACATCCGTAACACTTAAATACCGGGAGGGAGAGAGGAAGGCGTTTCCGGATGTGTAATTTGATACAAAATGCTAGGTTTTTATTTTTTGTATTTACTTGGGAACATGAAGCCTTGAGTTCATGGTGTAGTAGAAAATTCGGTTTAATAATTAACTTTTCAACAATTTTTCCGTTTGCTGTTTGCTACAAGATTTATTGTAGAATAAAACATTCTGTTGTAAGTGTAACCAATTTTTATTTAAAATATGGCTCAATGTATAGCGTTGTAAACTGCAAGTTGGGTGTGGTATGTCAAGCTGAATAGAAGCTGCAGATAGTAGTATATAATCATAATCGTATTATGCAATACTTCATTTTAGAAAACTAAAATTATTTTAAAAACTAAAAAATATTCAATTAACTACGCGCTATATTTAATATACGACCTAGACATCTCTGCGGTAATTTGTTTAATATTTTTAGCAAAAGTGCAGAATCAGACAAAAGCATGTATTTTGTGTAAAGGATTTTTGTATTAGATAAAACAATCTTTTTGCAAACATTTTATCATGCTCATATGAGTACCAATTCCTGGAAAAGGAAGCAAAATTCAAAATCACTCACTAACACACATCCCATTCCACCAGACTAGCTCAACTTTATTTTCAGGCACCACTTGAGCTTTGGGTTTACTCCAACTTTTAGAAAAAAACTTCTAACTCAAATCTGCAGGATACAATACATTATCATCATTTCCATCATCACACGCAACCTATCTTTTTTATACTTTTGCTACAGCGGAAATGGCAGAGAATAGAGAAATATGCAATATTTAATACAATATAGATTTGGCAGGAGAACAACAGACCCAGTATAAGCGGCATCGTCACAACAGAACAGTTCATTTTCCATCCTCTATTTTTCTTTCCTCTCATCCTTTCCACTTTCTCACTATCCTTCCCTTTTCTCCTACAAAAAGAAAAGACAGAGCTTTCTAGGGAACAAAAAGTTTTCTCTCTCTCAAAAACTTTCACTTTGTGATCCTTATTGTGCATGACAATATCATCACTCTATCACATCCACATCAGCTTTTGCTCTTTTCATTCTCTTCCAGTTAGATTATCCAACCCTCTGCAACTTAAGCTTAATATAAATTCATAAATGCATCAAATAATAATAATGAAAACGAAGAAATGATAATAATAATGTTAGGCATATTGTGTTGTTGTTATATACATAAAAGTAAGGCGTTGCTGCTATTGTGTTTTTCTTTGAGGCGATGATTGATGATAAAGATTTCAAATATCTATTTGATATAATGAAAATGAAATGATGAAAGTGACAGAAATGATTTAGTTGGAACCTTGAGACTTCCTCTAAAGTAGATTACATTTTCGTAACATCATCATTACCACCACCACCTCAGTCCGTAGGTATTCTTGCCTGAAAAGGAAAAATGTATAAAGTAGACTTGTGATAAAATCAAAAGTGAAAGATTTTCGTGTTCATATACCCTTTTAAAATCCCTCAGCGTATGTTCTCTGTACGTTCCACTAACACTCAAAAACCTTACTATATTTCTTATTAAATATACATTTACATTTAGATATACATTTGGACTAGTAGTAAAAGCCGAAGCAAGACATGTAATAATGCGACTCAACGAACCCTTTCCTCTCTCTCTCGCCTTCTAATGTAATATGTACTTTAGTAAAAGCCGAAGCAAGACATGTAATAATGCGACTCAACGAACCCTTTCCTCTCTCTCGCCTTCTAATGTAACATGTACTAGAAGGAATGTTTTCCTTCCTTTTTCTTGACTTTCTACAATGAGCATATCTATCTATTTTCTTCTACTTTTTGCTTGTAAGCTTTTATTCTCTAACGTAATTTATGACAGGTTTTATCATATATCATATTATTCTAATAATACTATAATAAATATTTTATTCTTGTTATACCAGTTGATTGACAAATGAGCACGACTAAAATCTGACTTTTGGAGCTGCTCTTTCCTTCCTAACATTATAATATACGTATTTCGTTAACAATATTATTGTGATTTTGTTACACTATCTTTTTCTTTCCGGTTTGCTTGAAGTAGTTAGTCATATGGGTAGGCATCAGTTTCAGTTTTCAAAGCTTGTTTTACACATTTCTGTTGATACAAGGCAAGATCAAAGAAAAATGGGAGAAAGGGACAAAAGGAAAAGGCTGCAATGCAATGTTATTTTACTGTTTTAGAAATAGTAGACGATAATACGTGAAAGAGTCGCAAGAGAAAAGATGATAATGAGGATGTGGACGAAGAACAAAAGCTGATGGTGATGATAGCAAGGATGTCGATGTTGAGTTGACTGACATTGGTTTATGGCCAGCTAAAATCAAGATATATTGTAGAAAACAGGAACAGTTTCTAATAGTCCAGGTATAAAAAATATTTCATTACTTTAATGGACTTGTGGTTACTATGTTCAGACCGGTAGGGGTAACGCTGTAGTGGAGAAACTCCCTTCTATTTTCAATCATTCCCAGACAAAAAGAAGGACAACTTCAAGAGAAGGTAAGGGGTTTCAAGTTGAAGAAGGATGAACTAAGAAAGGATAGAACAAGAGGTGAAATGGTTCGACATTTTCTGCGGTGCATGTGGTCATAGACATAATATAATACGCTGACAGGGGTAGAGTCAAATCAGGGCTTGTCCTTTCATTAAGTGAAATTAAAAAGACGAAACTAATGAATACTTTATAATTTGCACAGGCCAAGTTGGAAACTTGGGAGAATTGTGCAGATGCATTTTACTTGATGTGAATGCTTATTTGAATATGGACTTATACTGAGCGTTTCGTCACTTGTTGAAAGTTGGTGTACCTTCTCGTCATTTAACCGGTACAGTGTTTTGCAAATAGGCCAAGAAATCAATACATTCTTTTATAGTTGAGTTTAGTGCCATATATGTACAAATTTATTTTCTCAAATAGGTACGTAAGGTCAATGATTTTTCATTTGCTGATTGTAGATTGAGACGAGGTAGCTTCAGTGATAGTCTCGTCATGTCACATCAATCTTTATCTACAAAAATACAGAAGTGGCTTTTAACATAATTTCCTCGGGTCATGGTCACTCGGGGCAAGAGGAGCTGTGAAATTCCAGTTTCTAGCCTTCTAGCTTATTGCTGGTTTCGAAATGTAATCATCCATGTTTGTTATAGCATACAAATCGAAACTTTTCTTATAGAGGAATTTAACAATTTCTTCACACGCCGGCAAGAAGGGGGTTTTTAGTACGTAGACCTAAAACCAATTCAATTTTTCTGCTATATCGGTCCAGCGTGTGGTCTTAAAGGAATACAATTAGTTATCCTCTCCACTCCATCATTCTGCTTGACATTTCATTCTAAAAAAGAAACTCTTATTCACTCGTACAAAGCTACAAAATCGTTTAGGCTTACTCCCTCACATATTTTAATTCTCTGTGGAGGTGTGATTCTGGTGGAACTGCTTTCCTTTCCGGTGCAGCTAATGAGTTTGTAAAATAATGAATCAATGTACTTTAGCTTGGCAATGACCAATGTCTATTTCTTCTATTGTTCTTTTCTTTGCCATACTTTTCTATTCTCTTGATAAATTAAAAAATAAAAACATTGCCCAACCTTACGTCATTTTCTAAAATTTCGAACGAGAAGCCTGGATTCTTTCCTTGTTCTAGTATGGTTTCATGACGATAAGTGAACCCAAGGTTAATCTTATTGTTGAGGAGGCTCAGAAATCGTTTCCACGCCTCAAGGGAGATGGCATTTCTTTTTGAGAATTCAAGCTAATGGACACACTATTTTTGATATATCACATTGCTATTTTCCAGTAGACTTTTTGCTCGACAAAGTGAAAACAGTTCTGATTGGATTCGAACCAAGGTAAAAGAATGCCGTGTTAAAGTATAAGAACAAAAGCAGAGAAGGGTATTATTCCTTTATTCCATTTTATCCTCTTCAGTGACTTAATTTTGTCCCACAATGACATCACCTTTTCGGACTCCTTGTAATTGTATCTTTCAAAAAAAGGAATACGACTTTTACGCGAATTCTTGTAAGCTTATGCAATACTTTTATTACGCATGGAAGATAAATTGGAATGTGATGCGAGTTGTGTTGTTTTCAATCTTGTTTTGGACTATTTGTCGATAATGTTTCTAAAATAAAATATAAAATGAATTCCCATTACGCTCGTTACGTTAGAAGATAAAGTTTAACATGCATATATACATGCATTTGTACTGCTCAAAACAAAACCACATTATTATAATTAATGGTTGGTTAATTTTCTGAGCTCTTAAATAGATAATTAATTTTAATTTTTGCATTAAATAATCTTTAAATGTAAATGTATTTGTGGTTAATATTCCCAATTTACTTTATTCACACCTATTCTAACCTTTGTCCTTTCTTTGCAAAGTCACTTCTTCATTCGATTTAAGAAAGCGAGAAGGAAGCCAAAAATGATTTTATGTTTACTTACCTTAAAATATCACCGGGAGTTGACATAGGTTCTCTATCACGTCTTTTTAAATAGAAATGAAAGAAAGTCAAGAGAGTCGTATATACATGTATCTAATCAGAACAGGAAGAAAAGTGCGATTTTACACTTTGAAAAAAGATGAAAGAAGTTGAAAAGAAAAAAGAAGCCGGCTTCTTGCAATCTTGTCTTTAGTCATTCTTTTAAAAGCGTAAATGTGTTCAGTCTTCACATGAAATGCAAAAGAAATGGCTGTCGTAAAGGGGTAAAGTGAAGGAGAAGCAATAAAATGTAAAAGAAACTTTTCAACCTTTTTCATAATACTTTTCATCTGGGTCAACCTTTTCCGCTCTCTGCTTTTTGTTTCCTTTGAAATGACTGTCGTAAAGGGGTAAAGTGAAGGAGAAGCAATAAAATGTAAAAGAAACTTTTCAACCTTTTTCATAATACTTTTCATCTGGGTCAACCTTTTCCGCTCTCTGCTTTTTGTTTCCTTTCTCCCACTCACTGTCTTTGACAAATGCATCGTTCCAGAATGCTCTATCTCTCTGCCAAATTTCGACATTTCTTTCTCCTAGCGATGAATACCTACAAAAGGCAATCCGATCATTCTTTTCATCACCTTTTTTATGAAATTGAGCGAAAACTAAAAGGAAAGGAGAAAAGTGAGAAGTGAAAATAGAAAGCAAAAAACTTTGCCAATTTTACATGATATTCATTTTTGTGGTCCGGTCACATTCACGTTTCCGAATGACTTCTCATTTCATGCTTTTCAAATCCTTTCTCTCCCACACAATTTGCTCGCATCGTACTTACTAAAATACTTTTTTGGGGCTGAAAATTTTAACATGAAAATTCTCTCGTTTGACAACATAATTTATCTGAAAAAAGTTTGCAAGTTTGGTCATAGTGAATATAAAAGCTCAGATAGGCTCATTATTACGTGTCCCAAACTCCACAACCGTTTTTAACTTGTTGGAAAATGTTGGTTGGATATGGATAATGAATAAGCACTCAGACATGCAATTCTCTGGATAAAGTGGTAATAAATAGGAGGTTGATGACGGAGGACAAATTCTTGGCACATTGACACGTGTGATCAAAGCTATAAGAAAAGTACTATATTGCTGCTAAATTTTGCTGTCATCATTGCCCATTTTATTGTTTTCCCTTCTGTTTCACCACCTGTTTTATTGCTAAATAAAAAGACGACAGCCTATTTTAGCTTAATTTGCAAAGTAGAAGGGAGAGTTGCTAAAAATAGAAAGTTACTTCATATAAAATGCTTTAAGCTCTGCAAGTTTGACTTGTTTCGCAAGTTATGTTTTCCTTTCACAACAATTTCTTACTAAAAGTACCTAAACTCAAGGACTTACCTGTGTTTTGACACATGTCGCTCTTTCCGCAGTCTTCCAAACAGAAACGAATTAA
>JAANSO010001598.1:0-16304 GCA_036507315.1 Lepidocyrtus fimetarius | reverse complement strand
ATCAACACTCAAACTTATGAGATGAATCATCTGAATAATGTTTTCTTGAGTATTATGTAATCAATCAAGTAAAAGGTTAAGCGGATATTAAATTGAATTAATTGCATAACAATGCAATAACTAATTCAAACAATAGCTCAAATGGCGAGTTTCTTTGATAATTCTTTTTTTTTGCAATGAATAGAGCAAAATCCTACCCACCCTTTTCTATAATACTCTGTTCATTTCATAATGCTTTGGATGGATGGATCACGCGGTTCTAGGCCAAACCCAAGAGCGGGGCAAAGTCAGACAAAAGTATGCGTATAAATTTATCTTAACGCCATTCTATACAGTGAAACAAATGCAGCAATTTTCAACAAATTGCTTTGTTGGTTTTAGCTTATTACGTAGCGTTTTTGTTTGTCAAAATTGGCTGCTTTTTGTTGTTTTTTTAATCCAGCAACATGCTTTATATACATATAGCGTATTGGATACTGTATATGTATACCAAGCATAAACTTCCAAAAAAACATTGATTTAAGGAGAGGATGAGTCCAGAAGAACAAGAAACTGCAAGTGAGAGCTTTGTATGAAATGCATGAAAATTTACTTTATATGCAAAACTTTCAGTTTTGTTCAATATTTTTAATCTCTAGCATCATTTATAGCTCAAAGACTTGAAAAATAATTACATTTATGTATATCTACGCTTTTAAATTACATCAGATTTGACTATTAAATTATGTTAAATTTGGAAATAATTCTTATAACAAAAACTTATACTGTAACACACAATTTAATTAATCGCAAAAAACTATAATCCCAATAAAGTATAAAGATCTCTTGCTGAACCACCGTTTTGAAGCAAAAGTTTCACTGGGGTAAATCCAACTTGAAACTAAAATTAAATATTAATTTTTAAATATATATCATTAAGTATTAGAATATTAAGACAACAATTTTTGTACGTTTACATATAATCAAACTTACAATCGAAGATTTGCAGTAAGATTTTAATACCATTGCATTTAGATTTTTTCGTCAGATTTACTCCAACATGGATTTGACAGTGCCCAAAAAGCATTTTTCTCTTCCATTTCTTCTAAAGACACGTGACCTCCGACAAAACAAATTACTTTTTTACAAAACGTCTCCATTACTTCTTCTTCTCTTGTGTATATGGTGTTTATATTGTATCCTTTCACAAGAAATTCAAAATAGTACAATGCATAGATAGTACATCCGTTGTCAATTCTAATAAAAAAAATCTTGTTAATTTGAGTTGTTTATTAATTTATTATGAAATCTTACTCAAAGTTCCCAGATGGATGGAAATTTAACTTATTGTTTCCAGTCAAACCAATTTGAATATCGAGTTTTTTAAAAAACGGAATATATGTTTTGAAAGAACAAAACGTTGCATCTTATGCTTATTTGGAAAACCAGTTAAGCAATCAAAATATGTCGCATTAAACCCAGTTGGCAATTTTTTAAAAACAAATAATGCCATGTGTTCCTGAAAACCATTAAAAGCTGGCTTCCACGTTTCTCTATCTACTTTTAAATTATTAATGTTTTTAACTTTTCTGGCGTTTTGTAAAGAACAAAAACCAAAAAACACATACAATTCTGTACACTTTTTGAGTTTCTTCTTAATTACATTCAAAAGGCAACTGTCCAATGAAAAAAGCTTTGACTTTTTAAAATTGGTATGTAATTCAAGAATACCAGCACAGAGAACCAATATTTTACGTTTTCCGATGGTTTTTGTAAATAAAAAATGTTGTAACTTGTTTTCAATGACATGGCTTTTTTGTAAAACAGCAAAAACTGGTGAAAATCCCTGTTTTTGCAAGTAGATGTTTATTTGTAAATCAGTCAAGCCGTAAATCTTCATTTTAGCCCAATACTCCAGTAAGAAAGCAAAACCAAAACTGAATTTATGGAGATACATTTTTGGTACATATAAGTAAAACTTATGTAAAAACCAATTTCCGGTTTAAAATGGTTCAAGTTACCTTATGTTATGTAGGAAAATGTGTTAAATGAACAAAGAGAAATGTATAATAATTTGGGGAAATGCCTTGATTCATCGTACAATTTTCATTCATTCAACTAATAAAAAACTGGAATGACATCCTGCTAAACAAGAAGCGATTTCAAGCACTTCCTTTCTTTGTTTTACACTTTTTATTTTTCTTTGCCAATAAAGCATATAATTAAGAAACATTGTCATTGAGGCCAAAAATTTGTTTTCTCCCTTGAATCCAGTATAACTTTTGGTATACTGGCGTTTTATGAATTTGACAAAGGAATTAATCAATATAATTTACATGCGTGTAACGCTGAATTAAAAACTATCAAGTATTGAGAATTCTGGTAACATTTTATAAATTAAAATGCAACACCAACTTCTATGAATTAATAACAATAAACCTTTAACATAAACTTTGAGGAGAAATGTGACAACGATATTCAAAGACCAGTGTATGCCACGCCACCTGCCATATCCATTCTTCCTTTGTTCTTTTATTCCTCCTTTCTTATTCTCTCTTCTCATTTAGTTTATGATTTGTGTTGTAGGTAGAACTAGTAAAACAACTAACAAAGAAGAACAAGTAAAAGTAGGCATACAAATGATAAATGTAAGAAATATGATATAAAGGGAAAGAAGCTAAAATATATGCACAACAAAGCCATCTTTACTATTCCCATTTTCTCTTTACTCTTTGTTCTCCCATTATTATTCAAATCTCATTTCTCATTTTTACCTTTTCGTATAATGAAAGTATAACAGTTTATCATATCACCACCTTAGAAAGCCACTTAGGCCACAAGTCAGTTACTGCCACAGTCAGTTTAACTCTTATAGATTTAATTGTGGTTTACTAAATAATTTAGAACGACCTTGACCCAAATGTAAAAACTGCCAAATTCACTGGATAATTTGAAAAAGGAGAGGAAAATACTGGAAAATGCACTGGATAATTTAAATGAAGGGAGCAAGAATGATGCAAAATGAATAAATGATGATGGCATGGAAGAATTTATAAAATTTGTTATTCCTCAAGTCAATCGCTAGTGTTTTTTATTATCTAGCGATTGTTTTGTGGAATAGAAAAACAAGAAAAGCTGCATTTCATTCTTTCAAGATTCAGTAGCAGCAGCAGCAGATGTATATCGGTCTTCAATCAGTGATTTGGTTTATATCTTAGGGGCGCCTCTCGCCCAATGGAATTATATCTGCATAGGGAAGTATGTATACCTCTGTGCATTTATTTTTCAATTGGAAAGAGAATTTCTAAGAAAAAACCAATCTACTGAGGATAAATATCATTTACAAACTCAACAGGCCTTATTCAACTTCTTTGAGCAATGGTAAGCTTTTTGTTATTATTATTAGATGATAAATGGAGCAGGTTTCATGAGAGGATGGTAAGTAGCCTTTTTGTTTATGAAAAGGAGGATGGTTATGATGATGATGCATATGAGAGAATAATGTTTATAAAGAAAATGATCACAATTAACTTTATTGCAGATTAACTTTATTGCAGATTAATAACAAATCAATTGGCTTATCCACCTAGTCTCTGGGGAATGATATCATACCCCGTACCATGATATAAAAGGGTTAATTAAACAGGGAACCTCCAATTAAACCGATATAAACCACCGTAAAATAATCGCTGTAATTAGAATCAATATAATTCAACTATAACGTCTTACTCACCTTTATTACATATTACTCGCATTGTTTCATTTAGTCACGAAATTGTATTCGATCATAAATTCTCTTTTCAAGTCTTCATTTCCTTTTTCTTTTACACAATGAGCTGGTCAGTTTGGCCAAAGTCCAGCAACAAAAGCGTCTTTGTAAGGGCAATCAAGTTTTTATTCGTTATTATATTGCCCATTTGGACTCTTAGATTGTCCAAAATTGCTAGAGGAAAGCAGAGAAAAAGGAATCAATTCTTATTAAATAGCAGTGAAAGTGAAACTGATGAGGGTAATTATGGGGAGTGGTCAAGCCCTTTTTGTAACATTTTTTTCGTTTATATTTTACAGAAAATGGATGTGTTTTCAATTCATTCAGTGTTTCTTTAAATAACGCTTTCAAGTGGCTCTTCAAAAAAGATTTTCTCATTCTTACATTAACTTCCTCGTTTTGAATTTCTTTCGACCTTTTTCCATTGTTTAAATAAAATGAGGAGAGAGAAGGAAATGTCACGTTTTCCTCTTCTTTTCAACCAATCTACTCAAAGAATATTTATTTATGGGTTGTCATGTCATACTTGTAATTTGATGAGACCCTCAAGAAAGAAACTGACGTTAATACTATCCGGAAAAGAAAATTATCTGAAACTTTTTCCAAACTTTTTTGTAATTGGAAGTTATTTTCAAACCTTAGGTTTCGTTTCCAAGAAAAGGCTTCGTGACTTGCTTAGCTCTATTATATATCCAGAGAAAGTTTTAATGGGCGTATTGATTAGAAAAAAACTATAAGTATCCCTATTAGCACTTCATTTATGTGAAGTTGTATGTTAGTATCGACAAATTTACTGAAATGTTCAATATTATACTTGTACAAGAAATGGATAGGAGCAAAGAAATAATGCTGGGCGATAACATCCTGAAAAATATTACTTTTATGAGACATTTTGGAAGGTGTGAAGGATTTAAAAAAACTTTACGGCTTTCTTTAAGGACGTACAAATGTGGAGGAAATGGGAGAAAGTTTTGTTAGCGAGGATTGTAAAATGTTGCTGTATTCAATTATTACCGCCTCTCATTACAATCTCGTAAATATCAAACAAATCCAAATATCCATTAAATTTTACAAAAAATCCAGAAAAATGGATGAAAATCGCTGAAGTTTTAGAACATTTCAGCACAAATTGCCAATCATTGAATGTAGTTAATTTCCTGGATTATTAAACGATCCCATTTAAAACTTATATTGGCGTGAAATTCTGCATTTTCTAGCTTAAATTTAGATAAAACTGAAAATCTAAAAAGTTTAAGGAATTATTTAATAAAAAAAGTAGTAGAATTGAAGTAGGCAGCACTTTTACACTTCCGGTTATGAAACTTTATCGGTTTTCGTGTTCACGTTAGATTAATAAGAAAAAGTTATAAAATGTTTTCGGAAATTTGTTACGTTTATTATGTAACACACGCATGACAATAATTATCAAGATTATTAGGATTCTTGTAAGTGAACGAGATAAATTATAATGATTGGGCGTTACTAACGAGAAGTTTTGAAAAGGGGGAAAACTGTAAAATTGGCACGTGCCCACTTGGGAGAGGGGAAGTTTTAAAATATTTTAATTATCTGAATATGATTTTGTGATTATTGCCAACTTTGGACCTGGCTTATACTGTGTAATTAAAAGGGACAGAGAAAGAGAAAAGAAAAGAGAAAGTGGAAAAATATTTATTCATTTCAGGTTTTCAGGAAACCAAAAGGTTAACAACGTATTTTTGTAGGGATTAAATGATTTAAAAATTATTTATCAGTTTTAGACTATCCAGATTATGGAATTGTTACACAGAATTGGTTTGATTGTCTGAGTGAAACAAAGAGATTGCTAAAAATGTAAAAAAATATTTTTCTGTCAATTACCAATCCCTTAGGTAATGAAATACGGTTTTATTGACCCTCCAGTTTGCCTAATTACCTGACAAATATTCCTACGCTAATGATCTTAATGATTATTTCTGCAGAAAGCTAGAAAGTGGATTGCAGAAAACTTGCAATTATTTCTAAATCTGAAATTGACGGGAACATACTATCTTCCAGTTAGGCTTGCCGTTTTTGGGAAAACCGAACCGAAACCGAACCGAAACCGAGGAAACCGAAACCGAATGAAAACCGAAACCGAAAAACCGAACCGAAACCGAACCGAAACCGAAAGTCGGTTTCGGTTTTCAATGTTGGGTACTGTATATGAATCCATTAGGAATATTATGCGCATGATAATGTTTAGTCAAGCAATAGGTACGTGTTTCACATTTATAAAGTGAATTTATTTCTTTGCGTGAAATCCTTCTAAAGTTTAAATTTACGAAAATGCGTTTGTAACATGAAGCTGATGTTGAAGTGATTTACTATCTGCTGTTGCTGATGATCAAAGGAATTAACAGAGAGAGACATTATAAAAAGCAAAGGCTATGCAAATACTTTGCTTGAAAAAGTGAAAGTTGACCTTTTAAAAAATACTGTTAACTATAAAATGTAACATTTCTATACCAGAATTAAAATTCCTTGAAATAATATTCACAAGAAACTTGTGTTGCATTTCATAATTTTTGAAATATTCAACTTTTTTATTTTTTATTTATTTAAGGCTTCAAGGTTCCATTTTTAAAATGGCAAAAAACAGTGAAATCCTCAAACTTTAAGTTGTTTGATTTTTGAATGGTTGTATTGAGAATATTACCCACAATGTTTTTGTATTCATTACCAAAATTAACTACATATTATTCAATTATTTAATGACTATAAAATATCTGATAGCTACGTATATTCAAAATGTCAATTTCCTAGCAAGGAAACTTTTATATTTACTAGTGGAATTTTTGTAAAATTAGTATAGTGTCGTGCTTCAGAAAAACTATAATTCAATGAAACATATATTGGTATGAAATGCTCAGGTTCTACTAATTTGCTGACGCAATATTGATAGGTTGCCTTAAAAGTTATATAGTTTACTTTACAAACCTAAAACAAATTTTAAAGTGTCTCTTGAACTGTACAATTACTTCTACTTTCAAAAAGGTATTACAAATTTAAAGCGTTTAAATTTGGTTTAAAGGTTTAAAGCGCTACTCAAGATATAAAAATGTTACTTATTTAAAACACAAGAAGATTTCATGCTTTTGAAGTCAAAATGGGGTAACTCAGATTAAAAGCAAAGATTGTATAACTCAAATAATTTTGTAATGGCATTTCTCTTTCCAAACTCAAATAATTAGGTCAATCACAATATGCTTTCTAACCGTTTTTTATCATTATCTAAAGTTCAATAAAAATTTCAATTACAAAGTAATTTTCCAAAAAGATCTGAATTAAAATTATAATATGAAGTCTTGACAAAAGCATCATCTTGGCTATTTTATTAAACAGGCTCTTTTACTCCATCCTGATATCAATGAAAATTTGCATTGCATTTTTATCATTACATATCCATAACTAATACACTATTATTACTTGATAGTAGATTGAAAACCGAAACCGAAAGTCGGTTCGGTTTCGGTTTTTACAGTGAAAACCGAAGCATTCGGTTTCGGTTTGCAAACCAAAAACCGAAACCGTGGCAAGCCTAACTCAAAGTACCCCGTTTCTGCATGCATTGCTGCTTACCGATCATTATCGAGCTTAACGATAAGCTTAACGATATTAATGCGCAAGCGAGCTTTATCGCACGCCTTAATTAATGCTCGTTAGAAAACTCCAGATCTTGCTAAGCACGAATCCTTCTTTGAAGCTTCAAAACTTAAAAGGATAAGACGATCTGGAGTTTCTGATATTAAGAAACCAGCTTTCCCAGGAAACTTTCATAGTGGGATATAAGCATAATCTAAGTGGGAAACGTGGGTTATGAGTGGGTAAAAGAAATCCCACGTAAAAAAGAAGCATAAACTGCATCTATTACAAATCATGTCCCACCTTTCCCACGTGTGGGATTTATGCAGATTTTGAAATGCATATTATGCATCTAATGTGCGTATGTGTTCTTAATGCGTGTAATAGCTGCATAATATGCGTGAAAACAAAGTACGTGTCAAGCACGCACAAGTATACTCTAAAGCATACAGTGCACACTGTGCATGCATGCTTACGTTTTGCATTATGCATTTGAGCTACTGATTCGCGTGGGAAAGACGCATATTATGCAAATATTTGCAGAGTAAATTTTACAATACATTATTAAGCTATTTGAACTACGCGCGATACAGTTAAACAAGGGGAAAGGAGCGAATTGTGTAATTTTACTTGATTCATTTAAAATTGTCTCAATTTAAATGCAAAACAACGTTATATTGTTCGTTTTGCGTTTGCTTAAATATAACTTGTTCATCCTAGTATCATACTAGTTCCACAATATTGAGTACACTTTGTTGTCCAAACCTGCATCCTAGTACAAGTTAGTCCACATTGGGACGCCCGATTACCATTAACTTCAATGACACTTGTGTGTTTACATTTAAGTCCTGGCAGTTAATTGATGGAGTGATTATGTTAATTTAATGAATGATTTTAGGATAATTTATAGCTTATCATAGTGCATTATTCTTATAACCACATTAATAAAATTAACTGACATTTTAAATTTTAAACTGCTATTAAAGTTCAACGTTCACGTCAATTTACACCGTGTATCCCACGTATAAAATGCAGCAAAACTTAGACGGAAACACAAAGGAAAAGCAACTATCCTACACGGGATGTCCCACGCATTCTATCCGCAAATAATGCGGCCATTTCCCACAAATTCTCCCTATTAGAGTCCCTTGGATAAAATGCGCATTTCCCACCCTGAAAGTTTCCTGGGTTGTCTAGATTACCTACTAAAATTGTCCTATTACCTTGAATAAGCATCAAATACGGAGATTAATTTTTTAAACAAGGTTGCGCATTTAATTCGAAATTGGCTAATTTCTTACTAAGCAAACAAGCCAACACAACAGTTTTGGATGGTGACGGCAACACTTTACTGCATTTAGCAGCTAGGAGGGGTAACTATGAGTCAATGACGTGGTGTTTGAATTTAGGACTTAATTTGAACGCCACCAACGCAAATGGGGAAAGTCCACTTCACAAGTTAGCTTACAATAACTGGCTCTGCGGTAAATTTGACGGTTTGAAAAGCATTGCAATCCAACTTTGTGATGACGGAGCAAATGTGCATCAAGTGGATAAGAAAGGACGGGGTATACTGCATCACCTGGCAGGTACCAACAACATGTCCGACGAGGTATTAAATTATTTCCTTAAAAAAGGTGTTGACATTAACGCGGTTAACTACGAAGGAAACACTCCTCTTCACATTGCGGCTCATGAATTAAGCTATCGGTCAATTAATGATGGAGGTGTAAAACTCCTTTTAGATAAGGGAGCTGACAAAACCATTCAAAACAACAACGGAGAAACTCCTTATGCAATTCACAAGGTTAAAATTTTAAAAAAGTGAGGTTCTAGTATTTTAAATAATTTCGCAAAATCTTGGAAATTGTTTTATTACAATGAAATTTTCATTACCACTTTTTATCCTTCAAAATTGTAGCAATGACTGAGTGAGTGGTTCAACTGAGAACTCTATCGTCAATCAGTCAAAAGAAAAGGTGACATTTTAATATAAACGTATTTTTCTCGCATCTGGAAATTAAAATAATGTACTTCCTGCTTGTCTCAACTCAAATGTTTCAATATAAAATACGCTCATTAGTTTTCACTAGAATTTTTAATTTAATTTAAAGAAATTTACGAATTGTTAGTAAGGTCCTAAATGGACTCACTATTCACTTCACTACGTTTTGATCATCTGTGTTTTTTTCTTTATTATTCTATCATTCCATCTTGCACGATTTTTGGTCCATCGCATGAGATGGTGGTATACAAAGGATAGAAAAGTTGTGGGTGGAGTAAAAAGGGATACCCTTTTAATACATTTCGTATTTTCATCCGCTCGCATTATGTAACGTGATTTTATCACATGTGAAGGTGGTGTATAAGCATACAAAGGAGAGAGAAATTGTGTGTGGAGTAAAAAGGGATATCCTTTTAATACAATTCTTCTTCCTTTTATACTCGCGATATGTAGCTTGATCACATGTGATCCCACCGCATGATGAGATGGTATGAATAAACATACAGAAGATGGAGAAGTGGTGTGAAGCGTAAACAGGGGTATCCTTTTAATACATTTCTTTATCCTTTTTCACTCGCTACATGTAACTTGATCACATGTGCAGTGGCTAACCGACGGGGGAATGGGAGGGAAGGGATTCCCAGGCCGGGGCACAAAGAGGAAAAAATGGGGCCGGGGCAAGGAAGAAAAAATTAAAGAAATGTTAAAATCGGCCACTGATTTAAATAAAATAAACGATAATTAAACTAAATTTGGTGGGCGGCCTTCGTCCGCCAATAGTTTTATTTTAGTTACATAATATATTTTTGCTAGCTTGCAGTTCATAATTTTATCTAATAATTATGCATTACTAAACAAGTAAGAGCAGGATAACTTTACAAGAACGTTGGTTAGAGTAACTGTTGTTTGTTTCTATTTTTAAAGAATGATTCAAATTAATTTAAAATATTCTACATAGTAAATAGTATTAATAAGATTTAAAATATTCGAATATTTTTTTAAAAAATCGTTACTAAATATTTTCCATAATTACCATGCGTTGCAATGTACAAGTTACGCCAGCAATTTTTGCTTTATTTCGAATAATTTTTCGCTATTGTGCATACAAGAAGTTTACCAGAAATTATTCAAACTTTTGGCGCGGCCTACGGCCGCAACGTGTTTTCTTTCTCTATTTTAAGGTTTTACGCAAAGGATACTAGCTACGTATATAAGTGTCCCAAAGTACATTGCTATGTAATGGTATAAATTGATTTCTTATTTGCCGATTTGTCTGATTACGGAAAATAAATTTAGGAAGGGCCGGGACCATCAAGGTTCCCAGGCCGGGACTGCAACCGGTTAGCCGCTGTCGTTGCAATGTACAAGTTACGCCAGCAATTTTTGCTTTCTTTCGAATAATTTTTCGCTATTGTGCATACAAAAAGTTTACCAGAAATTATTCAAAATTTTGGCGCGGCCTACGGCCGCAACGTGTTTTCTTTATTCCTTTTAATGTTTTAACCAAAACGATACTAGCTACGTATATAAGTGTCCCAAAGAACATTGGTATGCAATGGTATGAATTGATTTTTTATTGGCCGATTTGTCCAATTACGGAATATAAATTTAGAAAGGGCCGGGACCATCAAGGTTCCCAGGCCGGGACTGCAACCGGTTAGCCGCTGCAAAAGCCTAAGGCACGCTTTAATACATAAAAAGCTAACGGCAAACGACCAGTCTCCAGTCTTAACAAGTAGTACGGAACAAATCTTGTTGGTTTTCAAGCTTCATTGTAAATTCTCTTCACAAAACTTTTTAAAGCATTGGTGTGTCCCCCTACCCAACAACTAAAACTGTCAGCTGTTTTTCCAGGTCATGCCCCACTACCCGACTGTGTAAATAAAAGTAGGTCTCAAACATGACACAAACATGCAAATAACAGCTGGAAAAATGTTGCTTGATAATTTTATTGAATTCAATGTTCTAATATATGATAATAATTTATATATTTCAAAACCCTGGTTCTAAAATTATACAACTGCATTAGTGTGTGTAAGCATTTGGGGGTATTTCATTTTGGTAAATGTGATTAAAATAAACAAAGAAGCAAATAATTAAAGTAAAATATCTAGTTAGTTTGCTTTAAAAATAGTTTTAAAAGCCATTGTAATACTATCAATTAAATGTAATACTATCAATTACACATGATAAAGCAGTAATTAATATAAAATTAAGCCGCAACATCATAATATTATTATTTTATATTTTTCTGGTTTTAAGTATTAATATTTGAAATCTGAATTTAATTGGATTTTAAACACTAATGTGCATTTTGTATTAATAATTTGTTTTGAATTTTAATTTTTATTTAAGAAGCTTGTTATTTAAAAATGGATAGACGGGCTTCACCTATACAATCTTTTCAATGTGTTTGCTGTTGTTGAAAATACAATTTTTTGTATTAATAATATTTTAATGATAAAATATTTTACATTTTTGCACATATGTAATTTTGGTAGCCTTTTACGGTCTAACGCTGTGTTTTTTACTTACAAATTGAATGTATTATTTCAAACCTGATGTCGTCGGCTGCTGGTTTTTTTGCTGTCGGGTTTAGGGGCCGTGCCAGCAAAAATGCATGAAAGTTTTGTGAACGGCTTTTACAATGAAGCTTGAAAACCAACAATACAATAACGAACTATTCACTAAAGCATCAAACAAACTACATTTAGCCGAGAAGTCAGCCATTTTTCCATTTAAGATAATCTTCCACAAAGAACCAAGTGCCGACTTTCCTTTCTTTACAAAATGACCGACTGTTCTGTTGAATGACCCTGAAGAGAAAAACGGAACACCCAAATAAGTGTAACAATCTACTACTTCGACTTCTTCCTCCCCATAAACAAACTTTTCTTTTGCTTTTACACCACCTCCTTGCTTGAATATCATAATTTTAGTTTTGCCAACATTTACTTTTAAACCTAGACCAAGAAAGTAGGTCTGGAGTGCGTTAATTTTTCTTTGCATTTCCGCTTTAGTTGCAGCAAAAATACAAAGGTCATCTGCAAAACCTAAAAGTTTCAAATCAAAATTATGTGAAATCTTACATCCAAATTCATTTTTTAAACATTCCTCTATATCCGAAATATACAAATTAAAAAGCAAAGGGCTTAACAAGCACCCTTGAAAAAGTCCAACCGTTAATCCAATTTCTTCCGTAAACCCATGTTCTGTTCTTACTACTGTTGTTGCATTTTCATAAATATTCCTAATTATCCGAATTAATTTTCCAGGAAGACCAACATTATATAACTTTTGCCATAACAAATTGTGAGGGACAGAAGAAAAGGCTCGTTCAAAATCTACAAATAGACAATAAACTTTTGATTTTCTTTTTAAATTCATTTTAATTGCTGAGGACAAGCAAAATATTTGCTCTTCTGTACTTCTGCCTTTTCTGAAACCTGCCTGACTTTCCGGAAACTTCCCTTCTTCTTCTGCCCACTTTGAAATTCGGATCTGTAATAATAACATAAATACTTTATAGATATGATTCAATAGACTTAAAGGTCTGTAGTTAGCTGGATCATTTCTATCCCCTTTTTTGTACAACATGCACGTAATTGATTTTGACCATTCCAATGGAGGAACTTCTGCGTTTAAAATTTTGTTACATAAACTTAAGAGCCAATCTTTACCAATCTCTGGAAGACTTTTTAAAAATTCATTTGAAATTAAATCTGTCCCGCAAGCTTTTCCAACTGGTAATTTTTTAAAGGCCAAATCTAACTCGATTCGTGAAAAATCCTTTTCAAGAAATTCGTTATAATTTCCAGTAAAGGTGTTTTTATCAATGGATTTTAACGGTTGAACTTTTTCATAAAACTTTACCCATTCATTGTTTGAAACAGAATTTGGTGTGTATTGCCTTTTCCTATATTTCTTAACAGCACTCCAGAAACCCTTGTTTTTAAAAGAAGAAAGATTATTTCTTACATTTTTGAAAAATTTATTTTTCTTTTTAACAAGTAATTGTTTAAATTTACGTTTATTTTTGTGATATATCTCCCACCTTTCCCGCTCATCAGATTTTTTTGCTAATTTTAAACTACCATAAACTTGTTTTCTTTGATCGGAGCATTCCTTATCAAACCATTTATTTTGTACCACTTTGTTAGCACTAGAGACTTGAATCATATTGTTTACCGCCGCCGCCTTGTAAATATTTTCCACAAACTTCTCATACGTTACTTCGCTACAATCCTGCAGAAGAGATGTCAAAGAATCTTGATAATTCTCCATCTTTTTAGTATTCCACACCAGTTTGCAATTCCTACTATGTACAATGTTTTGTGTTAGATTTAAAGAGAGTTGGACTGGAAAATGGGTGCCATACATAAAATTAACTACGCTCATCTTATTTATACTGATGAGATTCTCATTTGCAGGTAAGAAAGTTCGTTGTTGTGGCGCCTTGGCATTTGCTTTTGGGATTTTTCGAAAAAGCGGAGAAAATAGCGAAAAAGAAGGAAAGAGGGTGTTGGCTAGGAAGGGAGTTGGTGGAAGTATCGGAAAACTATTTCGGATTTCTCCCGCCATTTCATTTAAAATTAAAAAGAAATTTTGAGGCTTTTATTGAGACTGGGATTGTGAAGCGGTGGTTGGACGAAGGGATTGCTCTGGGACATTCTAAAAGGGTTCAAGAAAGATGCCGAGTGATTTCTAAAACTGTGGTGAATCTGAAACCAGAGGAAGGAGAAGAGGGACAGAGAAATTGTCGGATTGGAAGGCCAAAAGTGACACCGTTGCCGTTGGGCGGGAAGATTTCAAAGGCCTTTACAATGCAGGTATTGGGGATTTCAGGGGCTTGTGCTGGGTTCATTGTGGAACGCGTGTTTTACTATGCCACAAGGATGCTTAAAACAAGAACTAGATCAATTAAAGTTAATGGGGTTCAGTTTCAATTCATTAGATAATAATATTACTAATTGTAAAACTCTTTGCAAAAATGGAAACGGAAAAGGTTAAATACAAGTTTGAAGTCCTTTCAAGTGCTTAGAGTGAACTTTAAAGAGATGAATTTTGTAGAAAAGATGACGCCCGTTGTTTTCCAGCAGCTTACTGTTGAAAGGAGGTTGATTGTTTGCTTTTAAAGAAAACGGGCTCAGTATGATTGTAAATTAATTTACTTGTCTGTAAGTTACAAAAACACAATAAAGTAGTAAATGAAATTTGCCTAAGATCGTAAAACATAATTAACTTTGAAACATCAATAAATATAAAAATCAAATATAAAACAGTTTGGCCATTTACTTTTTAAAACAATAAAAATCAATATCCGAAAATAATTATGACTTGTTTTTAGATAATAGTTAAATGAATAATTGAGTATTTTTTTTGAAGAAAAACTAATTTTCTTTTAAATAACTCAGTCCATGTAATTATTTTTGTCCCACAATCCCATTCCCAACTGCCATATTTGATTTAGCTTGGAACAAGAAAGATTTTCAGCCATGAGTTTCGCAAAGTATTCAATAAACGTACAATTTTCCCTTAAAAACTTAATTTCCTTCCCGGTAATATACAAAGA
The DNA here is from genome assembly GCA_036507315.1 of Lepidocyrtus fimetarius. NCBI lineage: Eukaryota > Metazoa > Arthropoda > Collembola > Entomobryomorpha > Entomobryidae > Lepidocyrtus > Lepidocyrtus fimetarius. The sequence continues at coordinate 1,376 of JAANSO010001598.1, read as the reverse complement.
CCCATTTGGACTACAAATGGAAACGAAATCTTTAAAAATATTTCCAAAACCGTTTAAAATCTCAATCGGAAACTTGGCCTGGTGGGTGGGAATATTCCAGGCAAGTATTATGACCCTTATTGGGTTTATCCGACTTTGCAGCATGATGTCCACCGGAGGGGCGAGGCAAAACCCGGAAGAATACGGGTTTAACGTCTTCCTCATGATGTCAAGTTTACTCGTTGTTGGAGCAAAGCAGTGCCTTACAAAGTACGCACAGGAAGTTTCCTTTTTACTACCGGAAATTATAAAAAATTGGAGAAAGTACGAAAGATCTGAGGGAATGGAGAGATTGCCTTGGAAAGGTAAATCTGCAAAGGAAATTGCGGCTGAGGGATTTATCCAGGGCTTGACCATCTCTTGTATTTTATCATTTCTTGTTATCTACATCGCCATTCCGTTATTTCGAGAATACGAACCATTTCAATTGGTGGCGTTTAAATTGAATTTTAACTTTAAACTTTTTGTTAAAATACTAGCAAGCTCAGTCTACGGCTTCACCACGTTTTTCAACAGCGCAGCTATTGTTTACCTACTTCTGACTTTGATAACTCTTTTGGAATTAAGTGCTAAACTTTCTTCTAAACTTTTTGGAGAAAGTTTAGAAGGGATTGTCACATTTCCTATGAATACAAAGTTCTCTTCTTGCTTTAAACTGCATCGGATTCTTTGCATTTTATTCACTTTGGCAAATGCAATGACAGAAGGTTTTCTGCAGATATTGTTGGGTGTTGGAATTGTCCTTGCAACTCTTTGCGGTTGTGTTATTATTAAATTGTATAAATTCCTGCATTTAATCATTTACATCCCCGTTTGGTTCATTTTTGTCGTTGTTTTCGTGGTTGTGTTTATGTTTGGTTTTTTTGCTTCTATTCCAAACGCAAATGGGGAAAGGTTTAAAAAGTATTGGAAGCTGAGAGTTGCGGGGCGATTGGAGAAAAGAGAGTTGAGGTCTTGTAAAACAATTGGGTATTCTTTTGGGCCTATTCGGAATTTTAAAATGAAGAACATTTTGTCAATTTTTGATTTTATTTTTAACTGTGTTGCTACTTTTGTACTAATTAAATAGATTGTCTAGATATAAAGTAAATTAAAGAAGGAAGTTAGCTAGGAAGGGAGTTAGCGGAAGTATAGAAAAACTATTTCGGATTTCTCCCGCCATTCCCTTTAAAATTGAAAAGAAATAAACATATGTTTTAGTTATTATAAAATAAATATATTTAACTTAATAACTGTACCATTTAATTAATTAATAGCAAATTAACAGTACATGACATAGCAAAGTCTTCAAACTGGAGAGGAGTAGCTTTCTCCAAGTAATTGCTGGAACCCAGAAT
>JAANSO010001597.1:0-16306 GCA_036507315.1 Lepidocyrtus fimetarius | reverse complement strand
TCTAAATTTAGAAATGAGTAAAAGAATTTTGCCACGTTTGTGTGTTCTTTCGTACGGTAAGTTTCCCTCCTTTCCAGGCGGATGGATAATGAAAAAACGACCTTGAAACTTTGCTAAAATAGCAAAGTAATTGGAGTAAACGTGTGCTTTTAGCAAAATGTTGATGAAAAAGTACCTAAATGAAAATGAAAGTAAAACAGGATTTTTCTATTTTTCCATTGCTTTTAGTATTCAACAGGAGAGATTTACAAACAAAAAGAAAAAAACTTGTTTAGGAATATTTGGTTAATAGTACTTATCCACGCACTCAAGCTTGGCAACAACCAAACAAAATCCTGCTGAATTAAATATATTATGAAAATGATGAATGTAATGAAAGGAAATGAATTTTAAGCGGGTTTGCTTATTTCTCCAACGAAAGAGAATAAAAAGGAGTTTGAATGTGATTGGATTTTTTGATAAGGAAAAAAGTAGGCCAAGTAAAAGTAATTTCATCCATTGTAAATATTTTTTGCGAGTGTAAAAAAACGCAACAAGTCCACACAAACGCAGCTGGTCTTCCAGAGACACAGAGAAACTGGAACAACAACAAAAACAACAAAACCAGAACAATAAATAATTGTTAGTTTTTATGTTTTGTCCATCATTATACCCACGAGTAAATATTTTTAGTAATAATTCTATTCATTTCCTCTGAAAAAGTAGAAAATAATTTTGCTTGTTTAGCCTTTTTCATACTTTGGACTTTGGATAAGCTCTGGACAGAAAGTAAGATGATAGGATGGCTCATTATCATCTCATTTCCATCCAAATTATTTAGTTGTTCCATATTATATTGTATTCTCTGAGATATTTTTTTACTCCCTCCCAAAATTATGAGCCAAGCCAGGCACTAAAAATTTATCGCTTGTGTCTTTCATTTTCTCTCTCTCTAGTCTTCCTTATTACTATTTTTCTTTGTATTTTGTCATCCAGTATCTGGCTCCTACAACAAAGTAAACATTTTTTACCCAGAAAATTGCAATTTACGTCATCCCATGACTAAAACAGTGTCTCATTTAAACAATATTTAATTTAATCATGTTTTTTCTTCAGTGAGTTTATATAGGTGTGTTACAAACTCAAGTATTTATTACGCCGGGTCAGTTTTCATTCCCTTCAACTTGTTTTTTTCCTTCTTTCAAATAAATCGATAAAAATGCTGAATCTCATGACGCTGTTGTTGCTGCCGCTGCACTTTTGCATTTTGAATGAAGGTTACCTTCATACAAAATCATTTTTTGTTAAAAATTGAAGGATTAGATCATCTTTCTGTAAAAGCCTCTCCTTCACATTTTTAGTAAAGCTTTTCCAGTAAAAAAGTGGAAAATTTATTGCAATTTCTGGGGTAATGTTAGAAAGACACACGACAAGAGAAAAAAGTATACGAAAATAATGAACATGCTGTTATACTGTAAACAATTTAACTTTTTTATTCATCATTTAGTTTTAATTTAATGCAAAAATTAAAATGGAAGGGGCTTCTCATATAAGAATAATTTATGTTAGGGCTGCCTGTTTGTTGTTGTTGTTTTTATTACTCCACTTGAAAATGTGGATAAAATGAAACCGGTTAAGGAGAAGAGATCACCTCATCATTTTCAATCTCTTCAATGCTCATTCTTGTCCCCTCTGTCTTCACAAGTCTTTTCTTCTCCAAATGGTTTGATGATTGCAGAAATGTAATGAAGAAGATGTGATGATCTCACATTAAATTTAAACATAGTCACATTCACACAAACAGTCATAACAGCAAATAAAAAACAACCATAACAAAAAATATCATCTTCATCAGTATCAAAACTTCTTCAAAACCATTTGAGAAAAAAACTTTTCTAAATAAGTAACCCTTTTCTAAAGAAGTGGACTGTTCTTTTCCTCTCGTCATAAGTAGGGATATCAAAAGATTTTTTACACATGTTATTTAGCAATATTTTTGCCATATCCTCCTCCACTTTAGTAAACAGTCATAACAGCAAATAAAAAACAACCATAACAAAAAATATCATCTTCATCAGTATCAAAACTTCTTCAAAACCATTTGAGAAAAAACGCTCTTTTCTAAATAAGTAACCCTTTTCTAAAGAAGTGGACTGTTCTTTTCCTCTCGTCATAAGTAGGGATATCAAAAGATTTTTACACATGTTATTTAGCAATATTTTTGCCATATCCTCCTCCACTTTAGAGAACTTCAGAGTTGGATAAAATGGAAGAGGCACAACGCTGCTGAGCCTCGAATGAAGAGGTACAGAGTGGAGAACAAAGAAAAAAGCTTAATTCTGTGGAAGAGTTCACTCTACAGATTTTTGCAAGGTGGGGAAGGTGGTGGGAGGAAAGAAGGGAGAATGGCAATGTGAATGCGGTGGAGTTTTTTAAAAGCAAAAAAATCTCTCGTCTTTGTTCTCTCTCGTTACTAAACACTATGAAGACTGTAGAAATACTAGGAATTGAGAGCTTAGAATTCTATTTTGCCTGTGAGACCAGCTGATTTCCCTTAAAAAAGGAAAAGGTTTCACAAAGGACACTCGCACAACACGCAAGGCAAAATGCTCATGATGATGATCAAGGAGAGAGCCCTTTGAAAAAAGGATTTTACACGAACTGGAGCAAACTTTTTACAAAAGCTTTAAAAAACAGCTTTTCTCGTAATAAAATATTAAAATTAACTTTAAAAAGGGTTGATGAGATGTTTCATAAGTTTCAAAAACGGTTGCGTGATTATATCCGGGTTCTTAGAAATGAATATTAAAATTTTAATATATTTTTTCAAGTGGGGATTCCAAAATCGAAAGCTATGAAAGATATTCCCCATTTCATATTCTGTAGATTCTCATTTTTGCATATTAAAAGAAAACCTGCAATTAACTTACTTGGTAAAACATTAAATTACTCAAAATATTTTTCTTAACTTGTGCAAATATACAAAATAATTAATGATGTTTTAATTATTTTAAAAAAGTCTCATTTTTGTATGCATTTCCAATCGAAAAAATATAGAGCTCATAGGAGCATGCAAAAATATCTCCACCGTACAATGTTATATTAAAAAAGCTCATTTCTTTTTATAATGTTGTTGGTTAAAAGGCTTTATATTAACGTTTTTTGCTGCCGCTGCTGTTGCTAGTCACTTTTCAACACAAGTTTTGCACTTGAACGAGCTCAAGCCAAGCTCTCGACTCGGCTCTGTTCCTCTTTTTTCTATAGAGAATATATACGGAAAGGGGAATGAAATGAATTTGTTGAGAGAACATGAACCAGCGGTGATGCCACAGATATGGGGTTGCCAGTACTGTAAAGCACTCAGACTGGGTAACATCAACAAAAACATCTGAGAGCTCTCATATGAAAAAAGAAGGATTTTTCATAGGCTTGGATACAAGAGTGAAAGAAGGGAGCTAAAGGGAATATAGAAAAAGAAAGGAAAACTAAATTTAGTCACATAAAAATATATACAATAGCTCTCATTTTAAAAAATATTGCATATTAAGTTTTTAAATCCAAGTCATTTCGCAAAGAAAGTCGCTTTAATTGCATATTTTTAGTCATTTTTACAAGTTCAACGTTCATAAAAGATTTTACATAGGAAAAATTTAACTGCATTTATTAAATTGAGTGTACCTTGTAACTGTCATTAAGTAATTACGGTGATTATTACGTAATTGTTGCAAAAAGTGCGGACATTGTTGAGTTAGCATTGTAAAAAAAACTTAAATTTACAAGTTCAACGTTCATAAAAGATTTTACATAGGAAAAATTTAACTGCATTTATTAAATTGAGTGTTACTTGTAACTGTCATTAAGTAATTACGGTGATTATTACGTAATTGTTGCAAAAGTGCGGACATTGTTGAGTTAGCATTGTAAAAAAACTAAAATACAAGAGAGTCTATACAAAATGATAGATGTGATTGATCCCACTTCGCCGGGAAAATACGGTGACACTGCAGAAACCCCTGAGGGCACGACAAATTCTCATCATTCATTACAAACCTCAGCATCAATTTCGATTCCGACTCCCCCACAAACCCCCACGAGAACTTCTACCGCTGCAATTTTAAATGCACGGGGGAAGCGCGGTCTAGCTTTGGAATTTGACGATGACGGGATCCTGTTAGATGAAGATGTTGAGGAAGCAACTGAAGAAGATTTGGAGGATGTTCCTTCATCATTTAAATATTTTCACAGCAGTAGTAGCGGAACCGGCGGATCTCCTTTGAAAGCCAGTTTACTTGATTATGTGTTGAGTGAGGTGGAGAATAATTCAAGGTTGAATAACGTCGCTGGGGGACTTGGGAGTAATACCAGCAGCAGCATGATGGATCTCAGTGGTCCCTCCTTGACAACTTCAGCAAGGAGGAAAAAATACGCATTTAATCCGGAGGAACCTCAAGATCTCCCTCCCCATTTGAGTGAGTTCTACGATAAAAACGTAATCGCAGTTTTGAATCGATGTGATCCAAATACTTGGGGACGGTGCTATTCTTGCGGGGTTCCTCCAGTGCCTGTACCCTCCGCTGGAGTTGGAACAGCCGGGAAGGGACGGGGTGCTTTTATTATGGCTTCATCCCCTCCATCCCGCTCGGAAGTGGATACATATTGGAATTATTACAATTATAAAAGTGACTACCGGACTATTGGCGATTACCAAAATTATCAAAGTGGTCGTGGCTATCGAAATATTGGAGATAATTCAAATGCAACCGGAAGTGGTATTGGAAACAGTGCTTATCAGTATCATAGTGAGCCGACATCTCCTTGGAGTAATAATGCCGGCAGCAGTGCAACAAATCCCAGGCAATTCAGTACCTTTTTTGGAATTAGCAGTGATGACAGTGTTATTGCTGGAAGAAGAAGTAATCCGGGAAATGATCTCGATAATTGCACTGCCCATCCTCCCATTATTCCCCGGCAAAAGGTTGAGGGATCAGAGCAAGAAAGGAATAATGAAGTTGATGAGGAGGATGGGGAAGGGGTGCAAGATAACATGATGGAGGATGAAGAAGTATTCACTTTTGATGTAAGTTTAATAGCCTTTTTGGTGAAGCTCATTAGTTAGAAATAAATCTCTTTCGATTTATAAAATGAGATAAGAAATAGAAGAAGGTCACCTTTCCTATCATCATCAGTAGGCAGGGAAAATAATCCTTCCCTCCCGCTCACTCCTTTTTCTTTCAGTTTCTCCATCAATCTTCTTTTCTCTTGTGCGTGTCATGTCGGCTGTCGGTTTTTTGTCTCCTTTCTTTGACCGTTGTTAGTTGCCAGCTCAGGATTTTTCCGTGTAAAGCTCGTTCCATTTCCCCTTTCTTTCTTTGTTCTTTTTTGCTGAATTGTCACTCATCATTAAATCCATTCGTTTCTCCAATTCATATTTTTTGGCTTGTCACATCCACACTGGCTTGGCATGTTTTATGTGTGTACATTACCACTTTCCTCGCAATCATTTCCAAATCATGTTCCATTTTTTCTACATTTTTGCATTTATTTAGGAAACTAGATAATAATATGAATTGTGTTAAAAGGCAGCCTGAGCTCTGCCTTTTTATTATTCTTCAAACGCATTCTTGGCAGATTGTAAATGGATCGGACATATATTCTGCGAAATTTATTCCATTTCCCTTTCAAACTTATAACTCATGTCATGTTCCATTTTTCCTTTTCTTTTATCATAAAGCTAACGGCACAGGCCACACACGCAGAATAAAACAGAGTCAACCAGCTTCACACGTGTGTATATGTTTATTACGTAATTTAATTTGGATCTGTGGAAGTTATAATCTTGTTAAAATGGAAATGGAAAAGTTTTTTCTCATGAAAGTTGTTGTGTAACATGTTCCAATTTACTTTTTCCCTCTTTTTACGACTTTTCCCTAACAAGAAGCCTTTCTTTGCTTATTTTTGATGATGGGATGATAAAAAAAGCCGATTCTACAAAAAAACGGAAGGAGGAGAACAGTGAATCCTTTAAAAAGAGCGGAAGAAAGCTTTCTTTTTATAAAGCTAGAGTTTTTGGATCGATAATAATGAAATGAAGTTGACTTCCATCGAAGAGCAGTGGTTCCATAACATGTTTCCAAAAATTTATCTAATAATGAGAATGAGATATTCTTTTCTTGCTCTGATTTCCCAGAAGTAAGAGAAGAGCTGGGGCCCATATTACTGTCGGTTTTACTTAAGGGGAAAAGAGGAGAGGCTCCAGTATGTAACCTCGATACTTCCAATTCAATTCACCACCGTAGTCTTTTGCTCATTCTTAGAACTGGAAATAGGCCTTGAGTGCCCCTGTTCCAAACCATTCTACAAACTTCCTTATTTATTCACTAGAGCAAAAGACTTTTTTCACTTGAGGTAGAAAATAATATGAATTTTGTGTATTTTCTCTCCCAATTCCATTACCAATTCTTCTATTTCACTGAATCCAAATTCCAAATCATTTTCGTTTTCTTTCCTATCGGATTGGAAAGTTCTAAGAATTTATTTTCCCTTGTTTGGTATTCATTCCTTTTTCAAACATGGAGGAAATAAGCCAAATAATTTTATTTATTATTGGATTGGAACAACCCTTTCCCATATCTCTCTGGAGTAATATTTTCCATTTTTTAAAGAAAATGTCACGACATTTACAAAAACAGTAAAATAAATGAAATATTTCCCAACGGGAGTAAAAAAATAAAACTTTTGTTCTTTGTTCCTTCTTCAACGTCATCTCAACTTTTTCTAATCTTAAAGGACATTCCATTTCCTGAAAATGTCTTTGTGTTCCATTCATCTTCCAAATTCCTCTTTTTCCACCTGACTTGTTCTTTATTTTAGACTTGTTGGTGGACTACCTTTATTATTAGTTAGGTAAATAAATGTTCACTTTTATCATTTTATGATAAATTACATCTCTTTCAATGATAATGTCTGGTCGGGTTTGGGAATGTAATCCAAGCCATGTGCATTCTTCTCCTTTTGTCTGTTCTCCTCGTGTGCAAATAACTGTAATTCTGTACAGAGAAAAAAAGAGCCTTGCTTTGTCTGGTTTTTCAACCTGAGAGAATAAAAATGACTCATTTCCATACATGCCTACATTATGAATATTATTTTAATAATCATATCGGTTAACGGTTAAATGAACCTAGAGAGACCTCACGGTAGCCTTATCAAAATAACTAAGAAGCTTATCAATAGGCATGATGGTTGGTAAAGGCTAGACAAAATCTTGAGTAATTTTATGCTTGAGTAAAAAATTGTTTGGAAGTCTTAATTTTTACAAATATCTTTTTCATAGTCTTATCGTGCTTGTATGTAGATTTCAGATAAAAACAGAGGGGAACAGCGAATAAGGCAGTAAAATCGTTCTTTTTTACGAGTTCAGATAAGACTAACATTGTTAAGATGGTGAAGATGAGCAAAATTGTTTTTAGATAACAAACAGGAAAATATGTTTTTTTACTGAAAGCCAAATGATGAATGGATAAACGATAATATGCTCGTGGCAGGATGAGAGATAACCAATTTTTTGGTTTTTCAACAAAAATGATTTTGTTGAGTTCGATGTTATTTTTATCGTTCAATCCTGGCATTTGGAAAGGCACGTGTAAAACTAGTTTAAAAAGCGACATTTGGCAGCCAAAGAAGGAAAGTATTTTTTAGGATTAAAAAAGCAGACCACAGCTGCTGTATTTTTAAGCGTTCTGGACAATAATGTAGAATACAAATTTGATCTAATTATAAAAATCGCTGAGCATTTCTCATCCTCGTGTCATCATCATACTACCAGACTTCAAAATTGGGGTAGAAAAATTCACACCAAAACTAACAAGTCATTTCGCTTACTCACAATTTAAGTGGAAATGCTCCTTCAAGGTACTTTGTTATCAATTTTAAAAAGATTACAGTGGAATGTTTAATTACGCTACATAATTGAGCAATCGTTAAATTAAGTAAATGAATATGGATGGAAGTAAAAAAAAACTTCCACTTTTTCCTGCAATGAACTTTCTAACCTTTGGGTTAAATCGATCAGAGCAAGAAGCAATTTAATTCAGCTTTAATTCTTTAATTAATTTTAACTGTCAGGAAATTGATGGATTTTAAATCAAATCATTTTAAATTCCATTTGGCGTCACAAAGATTGATTAAATAGATAAAAAAGTTAAAAAGCCGATGCTCCTTTTACTCCAAGTCAATGTCATTGCTCTTCCTCCTTGGATCCTTCCTGGATCATATTTTTTGGCAAGGGGAAATAATTATTTTTGTTAAAAAAGAAAGAAAAGAAAATGTTTATTTAGGTATGACTGATGGGAGCTCTGTTTGCTTAAGTTTTGGTCTAAAGCCAAAAATAATTTTTTAGGGTTCACAATATGAACCCGTCACCCTTTTTACCTTCCAAAAAATTTACTTTTTGTCTAATGACCTGGGAAAGTAGGTAAAAAGTGAGAGGGAAGAGAAAAATTACAAAATATTCCAACACGTGGCAGCAACCATTTGGAAAACAAAACAATTAAAACGGCTTATCTCCTTATCTTATCGTATTTTCTCTCTGAAAAGGTTTTTGAGGTTAAACCTGGTTATTTTTTGTTGCATAATTGAAGTAAAGTGGATGCACAAGCTTGTTAATTCCGTTTCAAGTGTTTTCCTCGTTTTCTAATGACAAACAAAGGTGATGGCAGCTTAATGATTTATGACAAATTGGGTGAAACTCAAAAAACTTGACAGATGAAATGGCACGTTGTCCCCTAAAAATAATATTCTTAAGTAGGAAGGAAAAACACTGAAAAATATATTCCTTGTGTAAATTCTTTGCGTTGGAGGATGATGATTGATTGCCATTGCGAAATATTTATGATGAATTCCAAAAAATATGGGACAGAAATAAAAAATGTTTCAAAAGAAGACAAGTTTCATTCATAAATTAAGCAATTTACGATGACGTTTTAAATATTAAGAAATAATTGTTTTGTTGGTAAGAAAAAATGGAGATTGGCACTTTCCGTTACGGCAATACTGCCATCATAAAAAGGAAGAAGTCTTTCAAAATATGATAAATTGGTTGGTTTTAGTTACGAAACTTTTTTTATTGTTGGTTGCAATAAAATTAACAAAATGCATCACCTCCTCCCACCTCTTAAAAATCCTTGTTTTGACAACTTTTTAATAATTATTCATATATGCAATTAAAATGAGAACCCTTTTAAAATTTTAAGTGGCCTCTTGACGCTTGACCTCTGCTTGTTTCTAACCTGTGCCATTTTATTCAATTTGAGCAAATAAACAAGGGCTGTCCTCTTGTAACAAGTTTCTCTCCTCCTCCTATCCTCTGTAATACTTTACTTGAAAAAACAATTTACCATTTTATAGTACTTGTCCAAAGAATAAATTAACAATTACCGTTCTCACTAACAAATGAAATAAAAAAGGGAAACGTGATACAATGTTATAGGATTTCAAAAAGGGATATTGAATTTGATTGTTTTTTCTTCTCTGCACTTAAATTCGCACATGGCTTGGCTCACTAACAAGGGGAAAAAGAAACCGACACATTTTATTGTTTAAGAGGCACCTGCTTCCTATAAAAAGGAGAGCGATATGTGGCAACATTTATGACAAAGTTCTACTTGAATGCGTTCTTTTTATGAAGAAACACTGTAAAAAGGGGACTTGTCACAAAAATTAAAATGAAAGCTGCATAAGAAATTGTAGAGAGTTAGTGAGGACTTGCTTTCAGAAAGGATTCAGGTCAATGAATTCTCTCGCGCTTGCTTGCTTCTTTTATAATTGACCTAGCCGCCGTTAAAAGACTAAATTAATTTTTAATTGCTTGGATGATAATAATGACAATTATTATTTAATTTATAGGCAAGACTGCTCTCCGAAACGTTTCTAAGTTCTGGGCGAGTGGACCACACGATCCAGCTCATGGCGTATCATCCAGACTATCTTGAGATCTTTTTGAAAACTCATCATTTCCTTATGCGGGGAGACGGACCCCTTCCTTACAACTTTAGGAATTATATCGCAATTATGGTAAGCAAAAAATCTATTTTTTCTTTAAAAATCCTTCAAATTTTTAAATATTTTATAACACGTGCCATAAATTTAACCAATTCATAAAGAACAGCAAAAAACTATTTAGCACAAGAGCAAACCGAGCGCAGTCATTTAAAAGATTTTTTATGAGAGTAAAGTTAAGGTTGAGAAAGAGTTCTTGGCCGTTCAAAGCTATCAATCTAGAAAAATAATGAAAAAATCTATTCAACTTCTCAAAACTATATTCCAACTCACAACAATCAATTCATTTCGCCATATAAAAAGAATCGTAGACGAGAGGTTTGAGCCAAAACTTTGTAATAGAAGCAGGAGCAACATCAGACATAAAAATGTTGAATAGAATAATATTTAAGAGAATGGAATTGAATAGGATGAAATATATTGTGCGTGAGATGAGGTGAACTGAGCAACAAACTTTTCCAAGGTTGATCACGACGAGAATTGAATTGGGAGTTGTTGTGGCGGCAAGTCGAGAGGGAATGGCTCTCTGAAGCAGAACAAAAAGATTCCAACGGCAACCTACCTATAAAGCTTTGTTAATAAAAATGCGAATTGGCTGAATGTAGAAAAAAATTGGTGGAAGCTTTAAATTTTACTGAAAAGGGTTAATTAGAGAAGATAATCACATATTGAATCAAGACTTTTTATGTTATTTTTTGTTAAATTGTGCGTACGTACATGAAAAGAGGTGATTTAATTGTGAATTAAAGAAGGAGTTAGATTTTGAGAAGATGAATTGATTTTAGAAAGGGAAGTTTTTGGAGGACGCGATGTAGTTTGAGGACCAGTTTTAGAGATTTTAAGTAGAACAAAATGTTAAAACGTATGTAGGGCCGTTGCAGCGAAAGAATAATAAGTTGGTCATTGTCACCCAAGGAAATTTAAGAATCAAACGAGATTGTCAACTTATCCACTTTCAATTTCATTTTATCTTACATAAGCACCTGAATGAAACAAGTTATTTTTTCAAAAGTTTTCCTTTCAATGTCGTTTAGATAATATCCATACTTTTTAAAAATAGTTCGAAGGAAATTGTTGTTTTAGTTTTTTATGAAAACTTGAATGTTTAATGTTAAAGAATCGATAAAAGTTAAATACAACTTTACTGTTCGGGTTTAAAAAATTCCAACCATTTTTAATAAAACCGACAAACAGAAGAAAGGTCACCTTGATCAACAACGGGCATTTACATTTAACCTGGCTCATTTCATGAAAACCGAGAAAATGAAAAAGCCTTTTTGAATATTTAAAACAGTATTGAACAATGCAATGTCGCATAAAATTGTCATTTACATAGTAATAGCGCACTTTTGTCACTTTAGTTAATGCACATCGCAAAAGAAATTCCTTGCCTTGTCACTTTGATTTAGACACTTGTTTACTCTCTTTAATTTTAAAAAGTAAACTTTTAAAGATACAGCGTTCAACTGCAAATTTTTTATCTAAATATACATTTTACCTTGAAAGTTTGCCTTAATGGGTTTTAAACGACCTTTCCTCTTCATTTTTTGTCTCTCATTCCCGTTCGTGTTCGCGTTGTCGTCAGCAAAATAAAAAATCAGATTTAGTAGATGTAACACGATCATTTAATTGTAATTTACATTTAATTCAATTTGCGCTGTTGCTATGGTGTATTTTGTACGCACTTGCTTCATAGAGTGAGAGAATGAGAACTTTCAAAGCTCTTTGCATTGATGATGATGAAAAATCCTTGAATCTTCTCAAGTCAAGAGAAGCAGGATTTGTAACAGAACTCTATGCTTATCTAAATTAGATTTATTAAAATTATAAAAAATATACAGTTAAGCATTGAAATTCTAATTGGAGAGACAATGTTCTTGAACAAGGATAAATAAGTAATCTCCTTTAAAATGTTTAAGAAATTTTTATTTACAAAAAGGAAAAGTGCGAATTTTTGCCAATTTCAGTTCTCACACGCACGCACATTTCTCATCTGAGATTTGAAGGAGTGGCCTTTAAGATTTTCACTTTTTTATCTACATTTTTGCTAATTATGTAAAAAAAACGTAGTTAAAAGCCATTTATCATATTTTCTCATCTTGTTTTTGTGTTCTTGTAAAATTTTCTTGAGAAATTATCATTATTATTATGTAAATTTGCAATTAGCAACGGACAAGGAAGGGAAGGTGTCCCATACGATTTTGTAAAGCTTGTACCAATTTCTAAATACATAAAATTATGATAAATAGCATTCTCATAATTGTTTTTAATTGCAAAACTTTTCGCACATGTATCTTTTGGCTTGTGTAATTAATAATTAACCAAAGAGATTTTTATATAAAGTTATTGCAATTAAGCAGTTAAGCTCTAAACTCTTTCCGGTCATGACCTTCATTCCAAGAATTGAGACGGATTCGTTGGAAGAGCTATTTGGAGGCGACTCATCATTTTAATCTGATCCTGTCATAGTTAAATTCTTTGATGACTATTATGAATCAGCTGATTACAGAGTAAAAATGCAATCATAATAACCTGATGATGATGAAAATGACTGCAAATGATTTAGTGAATAATGTCGAGTGGGAGGAAAAGTGAAGGGAAAACTGCATTCTGAATTTTTTCCCATTTTTTTCTGACAATGACACTGAATGATTATGATTATGCTTCTTTACGACGAGTGGATGATTTTGATTGTCATTGAGCGAGGGCAAAAAAAATAACAGATCATTCTTTTCATGACATGACAGATTATGATCCTGATTAAGTATTAATGAGATGATGAGCAATTTAAGCAAAATGCACAAAAACATGTTTTTCTCACTTGATTGAGTAAAATTAGGTATTTTGTTAACAAATGTACTTCTGGGTCTCTGTCTGCTGGAATATTTAAGACTGGGCGAGTTTTTAATTGAAAATATTTTTAAATTTTGAGGTGAATTTGATTTTGAACTGCACAGGTGTACAGTTCTCTGAATTGAGGTTTGATATGAATGAAAATTATTGAAAACATATTTGGCATATTAAAAAACTAATTTAAAAATAAACTGGTTTCTCTAAGGTGGACTGACTGAACTTTTTTAGAATGCAGGTCTGGTAAATCTGGCTAGACTGGGTGTCTAAAATGGGATTTTATAATAAATAATAATTTTTATTGACAGTTGAAAAAGAAAACGTTGTTTTAGAGAGATGAACTGGTTTGATAATTTCATTATTTTGCAAAAAAAACAATGAAAGAACTAGCACTTTTGTGATGATTGCTAAGATGATATTTTTATTGAAGAAAAATTACATTTGAACGTGACTCTTATCATCGAATGAACTTAAAAAGTGGAGGAGTTGGATTTAGCTTTGTGTAGAGGTGGGACTGATATTCGGACAGATTTTACCTATCTTCAGGCAAAAATAATTTTCTTTAGAAAGCCACATTCAAGAAAAAATTTAAAGGATTTTTTACTGAATGGCGTACATCAAACATAATTTTCGTGTGAATTCTTTAGATAATGATGATGACTTTTGACGAGAGAAAAGTAAACAAACGGTGCCAATGAATGACTGTTTTTCTACTTTTTAAAAATATTTTTTTGATTTGATTATGTTTGTGTGAATAAACTTATGAATTAAATTCGGTGTGACGATATAAAAATAGGGAGGGCCATGATATGATCATGAAAATCAAGAAAAAGTAGGATGAGGTAGGTTAGGATCTAAAAAAGAAAACTGCTGAGAAAATTTTAACACTGATTTAGTGTGCCAAAAACAGAGACATTAGGAATTTTCTCTTCCGTTTCGTTAAATTTCTTGTTCTTAACGCCACTTATTTTGCAAGTGTTTCTTGGCTGTTATTACAACCTCTTAAATTAAGTTTTGATTGAAGAAAAAGATTAATACCGCTGCCGGTATTCTTGTTGATTCTGATTGGTGTTCTTCGAATCAANTCTTGGCTGTTATTACAACCTCTTAAATTAAGTTTTGATTGAAGAAAAAGATTAATACCGCTGCCGGTATTCTTGTTGATTCTGATTGGTGTTCTTCGAATCAAATAAACATCATCTGTTGTTTTGTTGGTTTTAAACTTCTCAAGTCGTTAATTTTTCATTGACGTCATCATCCACAGCTTGTTAATTCAAAAATTCATAAATACAAGGGAGGCAGAGAATATATTACTTTTCTGATAAAAAATGCGGGACTCTTGCCGAACTCATTAAACTTCCGCTGAAGACTGTTTCTACCTATATTTAGAGGTCGTTGAGGTAGACCTACCACAAATGAAATTCGTTTGGGGAAGCGAAACCAAATAAGCCGAAGAAGGAGTTTATGCATTCGAAAATAAAATTGGCTACTGTTATTAAAAGAAAATAATCTTATTTCTCAGCACATTTACGTCAGTTTAAATCCGTCATATTTGCAGGTCCGAAACCAAAATAGTTATTAAAAAGACACAGATAAAGTTCAATAAACTTCTAGCCGTACTTGCTGAACTCTCTTTCATTTTCTTCTGGGACTTGCTACTGGTCAGTCAACTATTTATAAAGCATCAGATAATTGCATAATAACAACTGAAATTAGGTATGAAATTGGCAAAGACAGGAAGCCTGAAATTAAAGAAATTGGCAACAACACTTTGGCTCCTTTGCTATTCCAACCCCTTTCCCAGCTTATTTTTGGAAATTAATTATTAATTGGAATATATTACGACTCAAAACTATGTAATTATCTTTAGCGGTGCTTTTATCAGCAAAAGTGCTCAAGCGTGTTGTCCTCCATCATTATCTCTTAATAAACACGCTGCGCTCTAATTTTCTATTTAAAAACAACTCCACAAAGACTCTGGATGAACATAACTTGGTATTTCGGTATTTTATTCAAGCGATAATGATAGCCGATGGCCTCAAGCTGTAGGTCATCATTATCAGCATCACATTTTGGCTAAATTTCAAGCTTAACTTAAGGCCTAGGCGTTGTATATTTGAACCAAGCGGTGTGGTTAAACATAAAAATAAGGATGGCAATGCCAATGTCCTCTCTCCTCTGCTCTTTTCGAGGATAATTATTAATATTGTTTTGTTGTTGCGAATTTAAATTTGCAGCTATGTTTTAGAAAAATCATTATTATAAACCCAGCGTTTTTACCGTGTAATTATTTATTGCCATTGTTAATGTGCAAAAAAGAGCGAACCGTACATCCTGCCCATCCTTCGTAATAAATTTTTAATGCAGTTATTATTGGAACGGAAATTCACATGCGTTTTGCAACGAGTCAAAGGGTTCAAAAATTTTTATTATTTAAAGATGAAAATTAAAAACTAACGCTGTACTTTTAACGATGTACTTAAATTTGAAATTGTAATTATTGCAAAAAATGTTTTGTTCCATTAAAAATTCATATTTTTTCCATTTACGCTTTCCTCAATTCTTTCTTCATGGTAATAAGAAATGACTAAAAAAGCTCATTTGCTAAAATTCTTTTGTTTTAGCTTGCGCTTACTTGACTGTGGTCACGTTCCCAAACATATGTTTTGGTTTATTTTTCCCTTGAGTAATATCCATTATTACTAGCTTGAAAAGCTAGTTATGAGATCGGTATGATTGTCTGTCTGTCTGTCCGTCCGTCTGTCCGTTTCCGCGATAACTCAAGAAAGCCGTAACAGATTTGAACCAAATTTGGCATAAAGGTAGACCCAAATACCGACACGAGCTGTATAGTTGTTCAGCAATTATGGTCCAACAGTTTGGCCGTTACGAATGAAAGTTTGCACTGATGTGGACAATTTAATTGAGCTTTTGCATTAAAACCTTTATAAATGAAAAGTTGTTAAAGCTGTTACATTAAAAGTTTTACAGTTATAACTGTGGCTCAAACCGGCATAGTTTTTAGCTTTTTTGAACAAACGGTCACAACGGTGGAAGTGACCGTTAGAAAATTTTAAATTGCAATATATGGCAAGCAGCATATCATTCGAACGGGAATAGCTTGTAAAGACACAATATGCAAATATTTTTGCAAATTTGCAAATATTTTTTTTTGCAAAAATCGATTTTTTGCTGAAAATAATCTCCCAGCTTTCTGTAAAGGTTTTGATGGATCAAAACTTTAAAAAATAGAATTGCGAAAAATTGCAATTTTTTAAGCTAGTGTCTACGCAGGTTTGCGGCCTTTTATTTAATTTACTTATTTTCGTGTTTTCTAAAGTGATTTATTCATGTAATTGTCTGTTTTATGCAATGATTGGTTTTTAAAATGATATGGTCCAATTTTAACTATTTTATGGTCTGG